>JAVTVJ010002139.1:2500-159072 GCA_034509425.1 Eopsaltria australis
GACACTCCGGGATGGGAATGGGAGGGACAGGGGAAATGGGAGCTGCTCCGGCTCCCATCCTGATCCTGGTCCTGATCCTGATTCCAATCCCAGTTCTGCTCCTAATCTTGGTTTCAATCCTAGGTCTGCTCCTGCTCCTGGTCCTAATCCTGGCTCTGCTCCTGTCCCCAGTTTCTGCTCCTGCTACCACTCCTGGTTCTGCTCCTGGTCTGGCTCCTGCTTCCAGCCCCTGAGTCCTGATCCTGATCCTAACCCTCGTCGTGGTCCTAATCCTCGTCCATTATAAACTACTAGAGCAATAAATTATGGAAAACTGGACATGGAATTCCTATGGGTTGTAGGAGTTTGTAATTGGATTTATTTAATATTTATTTATTTAATTTATCCCGGACCCCTCCTTCATCCCAAAGAACAAACCGAACTCCCACTGATCGGATTTCCCTCCAAATTTCCAAGAACTTCCTTCAAAATATCCCTGCGGAGCTGCGGGCTCTGGCTTTGCAGGGATTTTTTGGGAAGCCCTTCCCGCGTGCCGGTGCACTTCCCGCGGCGCGCTGAAGAGGGAGTCTCTGTCCCGGCTAAACCAAATCCCACTAATCCCGCACCGGGAAAACTCCGGGATTAGAGACTTCCTGGCAATCCAGAGTACTCAAAGTGGGTCAGATTCCCGGGAAAATCCAGCGGTTGGAACATTCCCATCCTTTTCCAGTGCTGCCATTCCCTAAAATCCCTTAAATCTTTTTAATTGGAATTTCCTAACCTTTTAATCTCCTCTGGGAGGGGCCTCACAGTTTTCCCTCGTGTTTTCCTTTCCTTGGATGTGTCTCCAAGGAATTCCAAGGATAATTCAGCCCATCCCAGTGGCCCCAAGGACCGGGATCCCCCTCTGGATGGATTTTAGGGAATTCTGGAACGGGGAAGCGGCGACGGCGCCAGAGCTCAGGGAGCAGCTGGACAACGCATATGGCGGGAATTCAGGATTTTGGAATTGTCCTCACAGCTGGATCCTTGGGGATTCTTTCCATGATTTTATGAATCCCAGAATCACCATAGAGAACATTCTCAAAAATGCTGGGATCACTCACCCACGGAGCTCGGGATAAAAGAAATTGGGAAAACCGCACAGGTTTTATGGACACAGCGAGTTTGGGATCCAACACCTGAGATCACCCCCAAATCCCACCTGGGAGTCACCTTCCCATCCCAACTTCCCAAAAAATCCAGGAATATTCCCAGCCTGCCCGTCCATCCCAAATTCTGGAGGTGATTCTAGGAAATAAAAACACCCCAAATCTCTGCAATTCCACCAAAAAATCCCACTTCCATCAGAACCATGGAATGGTTTTATTCACCTGGCAGGACTGGAATTTTCATTCCTTAATTCCTGGAAAAATGAATTCGGGGGTATTCAAATATTGCAATTCCCACACAATTAAATAATTCCAAGGATTTCCAATTCCCATGAAAATCAAGCCCCAAAAAGCACTGAAGGAAAGAAATTCCAAATACATCTTTGGGCCCTTATTCTTAATTACAATAATTAATACTACTAATTAATTTGGGCTTTTCCTTGAGAATTCCTGGATTTGAGCGATTCTGAAATATTTTAGTAACTTTGTCATTATTACTATTTTCAATATCTAGTTTCAACTGGAAATTTCCAGGAATTTAGAATAAAACCCGTCCAATCCATCCAAGGAATTTTTATCTTTACTAATATTAATGTATTATTGACTAATTGCCACTAATAACCAGATCTGGAGTTAAATAAAGAGATTTCTCCAGGAAAAAAAAAGGAAGATTCTCCCTCCTTGAGGGGTTGATTTGATATCAATATCAGAATGATATGCAAATGAGGGTGATATTGATCTCAACATAATAAGCAAATTAAGCTTATTATATTTTAAAGCGATATGGAGATAAAATTTGAATTAAATGGAATAAAATGCACTTTTTAGCCCTGAATTTCACCAAAATATCTGATCTTTTCCTAGGAAATCTCAGTTTTCCATGGACTTGAGAGGATGTCAAGCACCTCAGCACAGCTTTTTGGGGTAAAATCCCACCAAAAATGTACAAAACCACCCAAAAAAGGAAATTACAGAATTGTCATTTGGATGGTGGAACAAAGGGAACAAAACCAGTGATTCCTGACAGGAAAACACCAGAATTCCATGAAAACACCAAAAATCCATGTTCCACTGAGGAATATTCCTGAAATCCAGGGGGAAATTCCCGAGGAACGGAACATTCCGGGCTGAACATTCCTGAGCTTTTCCCGATCTCAAAGAAAGCCCCGAGGCCGCGGCACTTACGGAGGAGGGCAGACCCGGAGGCACCTTCCGCACTTTCTTTGTCTGAACTTCTGGAAAAAAGGGAGAGAACGGGGATTAGACATCAGGATTTGGGGATTTTTCCATGAGTTTTCCCTGCCCGCTCTAGAGTTGGTCACTGGAGGATAAAGAATTCTGAGGATGAAATGCTGGGATAAAATTTACGGAGTTACAACTTGGATTCGGCGCTTTCACCTCGGGAAAAATGGGAATTTTGGAAGGCTCTGGAATAATAGCCTCAGAGAGTCATTGGGATTCTTCCAAAAAGTCCTGGAGAGGGATAAGGATGGGATGGGTGGGGAAAACAGGGAATCGCTCACAGCATGGAGGAGCTGTGGCAGGTACTGGGAGCACTGGGATTCCTGGGATAGGGATCACTCACCCATGGAGGAGCCGTGCAGGGGTCTCTGGGGCACTGGGAGCACTGGGAGCACTGGGAGCACTGGGATTCCTGGGATAGGGATCACTCACCCATGGAGGAGCCGTGCAGGGGTCTCTGGGGCACTGGGAGCACTGGGAGCACTGGGAGCACTGGGATTCCTGGGATAGGGATCACTCACCCATGGAGGAGCCGTGCAGGGGTCTCCGGCGGGCGCTGCCCCCATACTGGTAGTACTGGGAGCCCGGCTTGCTGGGGGACAGCGCCCCGGGCGTGGCCAGCTCCATGTCCCCTCCGAGCAGGCTCTGCTGGGGGACACACGCACAGCTGTGGGACAGCACGGGCAGCTCCAAACCCCAACCACAAACCCCAACCACAAACCCCACAGCCGCGCTTCCCTCAGCATCCACTCCTTCCCAGCCCTAAAAATAACCGGGAAGGAGAGCCGAGAGCGGCGCCTGGCGCATTAAAGGAGACACCACCGAAATTCCCACTCGGGAAAAGCGGGAATTCCCGCCTCATCTCAGCAATTTCAGCACCTGGGTGAGCAGAGCTCCGGAAAGTTGGGGAGCTCTGCCTGGGTATTTTGCAGGAATTTGAGAATAATGAAATTGAAATCATTCCATCCCATTAAATCCTCGATGTGGATAACGCAGCTCCGTTGTCTCGGGAAAAAAATCCAGGAATGAAATCTATCAGGGCTTCGAACAGGGATAAAATAGATATAAAATAGATATAAAATAGATATGGGAGATATAAAACGTAAAACGTGTGTTATGTGTAAAGCACGGAAAGTAGAGATGTAATATAGGAAATACAGAATGTATTAAATATATAGTGCATTATATATAATGTATCAAATATAGACTGTATTACATAGACAACATACTAATATATGTGTTATATATAATGTATGTGCAATATATATGTATGATATATAATGCATTAAGTATATATTAAACAATGTATTCAAAATCTGTAATGTTTTATATATATAATGCATTATATGCAATGTGAGAAATCTATTTTAAGGTATTAAATACCTGTAATATAATGAATACCTCGAATGTATTAAATACCTTTCCTGTATTCAATACCCATAACGTGTACAATCGATATAAAACAGAATAAATTGTATATAAAATATACAGAACACACAAGGCCAATATGCAACATGAAATTATACATATATAGGTACACAACACACAAATACCTAATGTACAGGAGAGATATGAACTATAAATAACGCGCAGAAAATATACATAAAATATCAAAATTCCACTGGGCAAAAACGGGAAATGAAGGGAGTATCCTTATGGGATCCACCGCACTCTGCAATCCCAAACACAATCACGGCCACTGAGCAGCAGCGGCGAAGGAGTTTTGCCCGGGAAAAGATGGGATATATCCCAGTAACCCAAGGGAAAAGGCGGCTCGGAACTCCGGCAGAACTTCCCGCAGCATCCCATCCCATTATCCCATGGATCCCATCCCAAGGATGCCATGCCATGCCAGCCCCCCGAACGGCAACTTTGGGGCGCCTGCTAATCAAGTTTCCGTGCGTGCAGTAATTAGTGCCCTCGCGGAGTGGGGAATGTGTTTGCCCTAATCGAAATTCTAATCACCGTGTCACTCACAACAGCCTTAGTGCTGCTTCGCTACCGCCCCATTCACATGCAAATGAGCCCTAAATAGGCCAATTACGGCTGGGCCCGCTCGCCTTAACCCGCTGCGCTCCGCGGAGCCCGCGCGGCACCTGCACAAAGCGCTCCTTGTGCGAGCCCGCCGCGCCCGGCATTCCCCGGATCCCGCCGGCACGAGGGAAACCGCCCGGCCACTGGGACGGGTGAGCTCCGGGATCCGTCCGTCCATCCCCGCTCGGACATCGTGGCTGAAATCCCTTCCCGTGGAAAAATTCCCGATGTCCAGCCCGACCTCTGCGCTCCTCAGCCCAGGGTTTCAGGGAGAACACCCCATGGAAAAATCCCCGGTATCCAGCCCTGCCTGCTCCATCCTCACAAAAATCCCAGCCCGCTGTTATCCCGGGATCCGAGGATTCAGGGAGAATATCCCATGGAAAAATTCCCAGTGTTCAACCCCGACCTCTCCATCCTCACAAAAATCTCAGCCCACCCTTTTCCCGATATCCGAGGTCTCAGGGATAATTTCCACCTGCTCTGCTGGTAAACAGCACCTGCAGTGGGAAAAAGCTTGGGAGTCTATTGGATAATCCAGAATGAGCAAGGGAGAGAGGCCACAACTCCGGGATGTTGGGAATATGTCGGAGAGGAACAGGATTTTAGGGAATGGCTCACAGCTAAGAGCAGGTTATGGTGAATTTTCTTGGAAAACCAGTGGGATTTTAGGGAATATTTTGGAGCATTTCACAAGGTTTCCTATGAATATCCTGGAAAATAATTGGGATTTTAGGGAATGTCCCTCCAAAAATAAGCGGTTTATAGTGAGCATCCTTGGAAAATCAGTGGGATTTTCGGGAATATTTTGGAGCATTTTACAAGGGAATACTTTCCAAGGCTTACTGTGAATATCCTGGAAAATAAATGGGATTTTAGGGAGCATTCCCAAAAGAATATTCTGATTATTCTCAGAAAAGAAAAGGAATTTAGGGAGTGTTTGGGATCATTTCACCGGGAATTTTGGCTGTGAATCTCTGTGAATAAATGGGATTTAAGGAATATTTTGGATCATTCCACAATCAATCCTGGTTTATCGTGCCTGGAAACAAACAGGATTTTCAGGAATGTCTGGAAGCTTTTCCAGAGGATAGCGGTGTGAACGTTCCCTGCTCGCAGCAGGAATCCAGGGAAAGCCGAGGGATCGGGAAATCTCCGCAGTCATCCCTTTTTCTCAAGTCTCCGCCGCAGCGTAAAGCCAGACCTGCTAAATCTGTGCCCGGCTCATCCATATGTTGGGGAGCCTCGGGATGAATCCCTAAATCCAGCTCCTCTCTCATTCCCCTGGAAAAACCCCTCCAAGCGCCCATAAATCAGCATTTTCCAAGCCTCTGAGAGAAAGGAAAACAGCCACGTACCCTACGGAGCTTTGGCTTCCTCATCCCAACTTTTTCCTCTAGAAAAAGCTGCGGAGCTTTCTACGGGAGAAAAAACCCCAAATTCCAATTATTACAGGAGCAGGCAACACAAGGAGCAGGGGCAGGGGCTGTTTTGGGATCGACCCTGGGCTCTTCCCGCTGGAACGGGGAGGAAAATTGGGATAAAGATGTGTCCACATCTGATTTATCCCCATATCCTCCCTGTTCCCACAGTGGCCTCCCCACTCCCTCTCCCTCTTTGGGAATCAGGAAAAGGATGAGGTTCCCAAGGGCCTTTGCACGGGAAAACAGTTTGAAATTGGAGCAAAAAACAATTCCCAACATTTTAAAAATCAACAATGTGACCCTAAAATCCCGGGATTTTCCTCATCCAGCCACACCGCTGGAATTTTTATCCATGGCTATGTTCTGGCTTTTTTTGTGTGTTCCCACATCCTCCCATTCGCTTCCTGCTGCCTCCAGAACGGGAATAACGAGACAAAGAATTAAAGCTGGAGAGGGAGAAGATCCACACAATCCATCCAGATGGAAATGAAATTATCCCTCCTGGAAAAACCCAAATGTTGTTCCTGCCGCAAAGCTCGGCTTTTGCTTTTTAAAGAAAAATTATGTGGATTTCACTTCCGTGTTTGGCTGGGATTTAAGAGGCTGGAAAGGATCCCTGCAAAAAGCGGAATATTTCTCTTTCGCTACGGGAGCAGGTGGGATCAAAGGGTTGAATTTTGCTGCTGAAATCAATTCAGATTCAAGGGCCTTGAACCTGAAACCCAAAGGCGTGGAACAGGGAAAATTCCCTCGGGAAACAGGGATACTTTTTGGATTCTGTCCCAAAGCCAGGCAGGAGAAAAGCGGGATGAGCTGGGAAGGGATGGAGCTGCTTTCCCGAAGGTTTGGGGTAGGAGCATCCCTTGGATGTCCCAAAATCTCGGGGAAGCAGCATCCGGAGGGGCGGGAGGCTCCCGGTGATCCTGGTTTTCCTTCACGTGTTCAATCCCAATTTTCCTTCACCTGCTCAATCCCGGTTTTTCTTCACCTCCCCGGAACATCGAAGCCTTTCCCTGTTTTATCTGGACTCCTCAGGAAACTCACCCCAAATAAACCCATTTCCAACCCATTCCCTTGGGGATCACAATCCCAATGATTTATCCCGCATTTATTTGTTATTTCCCGGGATCTGTCGCCCTTTACCCAGCATATCCAATTAAAATTCCTTCCATTCCACGGGATCAAAGCTCGTTCTGGCCGGGAATGTCGCTTGGGATCCCCCTGACCCGGCTGCTAATTGGGACTTTTCCCAGGAAAAGCGGGAGTGTGGGATGAGCTCCGAGCCCCTCCAGGTGCCCACCTGAATGGTGGGAGCAGCTCCACATTTCAATTCCCTGCCAAATTCCTGCTCCTCTCCCACTTTTCCTGAGCTAATTCCCAAAGAAGCAACAGGAATTTGGTTATTTTAATAACGATGATTTTACAACTCCCAATGAATGAGAGGGAATTTTATTTCCCCTTTTCTCCCCATCCAATAACTTCCTCACGGACACCATCCCGTTTTCCTGTCCTTCAGGATCCAAGATTTTCCCCTCCTCAACCCCGATTTCTCCTCAATTTCGAAATTTTCCACAGCTGATCGTTCCTTGGATATTTCCCTCCAGGATTCCAATTCTCAACCCGAATTTCCAGCTCTTCCCAATCTGTGGATTCCTACCAATCCTTTGGATTTTTGGGAATTTGGCAGCTGTCTCTCCCAATCTCCCGTGTCATTGACATCCAGGATTTGTTCCTAATCCCATCGAATTCCAACTCTTTCCCTATTTTCCATGAACTTTTCCTTTTATAAACTAATTCTTAAAATCATTGTGGAAAAATGGGAGCTGTTGAGGAAAAATGGCATTTTCTCCCTGAGGTTTAATTAATATTTTTGGGAACAATTCCATTCAGGAAAAGAGACAACTTCGAGTCCCTTTGTTTTATTTGCTCCATTTCAGGACAGATAACTTGGGGATTTATTTCCTGCCTTCCTGCTCAGCCCTTTTCCTTTCATTCCAATCTTTTCCATTAAAAATCAAGGAATATCCCATCATTTTTCACCTTCAAGCAGCCCCTGCAGTAATGCAGCCCTGAATCCCAGGGAATACATGGAATTAAGGGGAAAAACATGGGATATTAAAATATCAGGATGTTAAGGGATGGAGAAACAGCTAATCCCAGTTTTTGTCAGGATTTATCCATGGATTAGGAACCATGGGATGTCCCGGTATCCCTGTTTTCCACATGACCTTCCAGAGTATTCCCATGCTGGGCTGGAGCTCTGATCATCTGGAAATGCCCATATTCCCGATTTTTCAGCCTTCTCCAAGCCTGAACCATCTGGTGGGTGCCACTTCCGGATGGGACAAGGGGAGGATTAATGACGGGCAGAAAAGAATGTTTTGGGAATGTTTTTCCTGGAAAAATCCACTGTTTCCCTTCACCTTCACAGTGAGCCAAGGATCTTGCAGCAGGACTCACTTCAAAGCACTCGTCCCTGGAAATTATTCCTATCAATCCCAAGGAAGAGCCCTGCTCCCCTTCCCGTTTTCCTCAGCTCCAAAGGGGTCACACCAAAAATCCCGGCTCCAGTTGGTTCTGGGCTGGAATGCCCTGCCACAGCTCCGTCCTAAAAAGGGGCTCCTGGCCCAATTCCCAATTTAAGGATGGAGTTGCTGGTTTCCCTTTGAATGGGAGAACACAGGGAAGGTTTGGAGCAGGTCACAGGATTTTCCAGGGATGCTAGTGTTATGATTTTTCCCAAAGCTGCTGGGAAATATCGGAGAGACCAAAGAAACTTCCAGGCCAGAATGCTCTGAGGGCCTCAAAGGACGGTTTCTTTAATCCTCTTCCCATTCCCCATCCAGAAAGACAAACAGCTTTTCCCTTGTTTCTGTGGGAAGCAAGAATTCCTAAGGGAAAAAGTCATTATCCCAGACAGCAGCAACATAGCTGGAAATCAGGGAATCATGGAATGCTTGGCTTGGAAAGAACCATAGTGACCATCCCCTCGCCCGGGCAAGGTGTCATTCCACTATCCCGGATTATTCCCAACTGGCACTGGGCACTTCCAGGGATCCAGAGGCAGCCACAGCTGCTCTGGAAAACAGGCCAGGGCCTCAGGAATATTGGGGTACTCCCGAATGTCCCCATGCCTGTTCCACTCTGGAGCTGTTTGTCATTCCCGAGCTGTCCCATGCCATCCTATCCCGGGATCTCGGGAGGCACCACGTGCCCACAAACCATGCCAGGGAGGAGAAGGGTCCATATGTGCTCAGGGAGAGCGGAGTGGGCACCGGCTCCGGCTCCACATGGGATTTCTCACAAGTTTTCCAAAGCTGGGCTGGGAATCAATCATTTCGCAGAGCGCGTCCAAGACTGGTCAGCGCGGAATCAACTCCTACGAGTGATTGATTTCCACTGGACAGGAACAGGGAGCATTCCGGGAAAATCAGCACTTCTCCAGCCTTTCCAGACTGGAAGTGGGGAGCCAGGATGGGACTGCTGAGGGCAGCAACAACTTCCACTGTCCCAGGTTATTCCAGCCTCAAATAACCAGGACGGGGCAGCCACAGCTGCTCTGGGAATTCCATCCCAGCCCCTTCCCACCCTCCCAGCCAGGAATCCTTATTGATTTTATTAATTTTTTTCCCGGTAGAAAATAAAAATGAAGGCGGAAGGGAATGCTCCAGGGACACCTCAGAGCCCCTGCCAGGGCCTCAAGGGGCTCCAGCAGAGCTGCACAGGGACTGGGGACAAGGCATGCAGGCACAGGACACAGGCAATGGCTTCCCAGTGCCAGGTGGAATATTGGGAAGGAATTCCTGCTGGTGAGGGTGGGAAGGGGCTGGGATGGAATTTCCAGAGCAGCTGTGGCTGCCCCTGGATGCCTGGAATGTCCAAGGCCGGACTGGAATAACCTGGGGATAGCAGGAGGTGTCCCATGGAATGCCCATGGAATGGTGTGGAACTGGATGATCCTAAATCCCTTCCACCCCAAATCCTTCGGGCTTCTGGGATCCATCCCTCCCTGTCACGTGTGCCTGAGGCACCGGGGGGTTCTTTTTTTAGGCTGGCTCAGCACAGAACTTAGTCACGGTTTTTATTATTCCCGACAGAAATAGCCATAGGATTCATATCCTCATCCATTCCCTGAAATCTCTCCTTGTCAGGAGAAATTGTTCCTTTGTTTTGGGAGCCAGGCAGCACCGGAATAAATCACACTGCAACGGGAGTGCAGCTGGAGCGGCTCCTGCCGGAGGAAAAGCACCGGAGCTGCGACAAGGGACAGGGAATGGCTTCCCATGGACACTGGGAATACTGGGTAGCAATTCCTGCCCAGCACAGGGTGTCCCTATGATTTTACAAGTGTCTAAAATTCCAGTAATTCCAGCCTGCAATTCCTGAATGGACAAACTCAGTTAGGGTGGGAAAGGGTTTCCATGGGCACGGACCTTCCCCTACCCCAGGCTGCTCCGAGCCCCATCCAACCCTGCTTTGGGACAGACTCTAAATCCCATTATTCTATCCCTTTATATCCCTTTTGTGGGGTTTTTATATGGCATAGGAAAACGAAGGAGGAATTATGATCCTTACAGGAATTTTGCCAGAAAAAGAGGAGGACTCTGAGTTATTTGACTAAGTGAAAATTCCCAGGTAATTTCCAAGCCAGGAAGGAACAATCCTGGGGACAGGGAGCTGTCCAGGGTTTTCCAGCCAGGTGGAATCCCGATAAAGCCCCGTTCTCCTGCAGCGCCGCCACGGCAGATGTGGCTCGATGATGAGCGCGAGGCTCCCGGGAATTGCTGCATCCAGCAGCAGCTGCTGGGAGGGAAGAGAAGGCAAGGAAGGCAAGGAAGGGAAGGAGGGCGGGACCGGCACATTCCCAAGTGTGGGATCACCGACAGGGAACTGAACAACTGGCTCCAGCCCATCCCAACTAAATGGATCCCTGGTCCTGCTGCTGTTCCCAGCATCCTCTCCATCCCGGGAAGTGCTGGGAGCAACCTGGGATAGTGGGAGTGGCCCTTTCCAAGTGATCCCACGGCTGCCGTAATTCCAAGGAAAGACAGAGGATGGCCTAGAAATGGCTTCCCATCCTTGCAGCTATTCCTACAGGGAATTGTGGGTGTGGGGTCACATCCAAGGACCCAGCACCACTGGAATAATGGAAAAGCCCACTGGAGTCCCACCGACCGTGTCCCCAGGTGCCACATCCACATGTTTTGGGAACAATTCCAGGGATTCTGGCTCCACCCTGCCCTGCCCAGCCTGGAGTGGTGGGAAGGGTCACACTGCTGCCCACAAACCCACAGCCACCTGGAATTCCTGAGAAATTCCTCCCGGTTCCCCACGAATCGTTCCAAACCCCTCTGTCCCCGCATTCCCAAAGAACACGGAAAGCTGGGATCGATTGTTTCCCTTTCCAATAGGGAACTCATCTGCGTTCTGGCTCCAGTTTGGAATTTTTCCTGGCACATTTGATGACTGGAGAGCTTGAAATATTAAGGAAGGGGTGAAATTCCTGGGATGGTTTTGCTGCCGCACTTCGGGAGAGGGAAGGGAAGAGCAGGAGGAATTAAGGGCCGTGATTAATATTGTTCCTGGAATGAGAAAGGAAAGTGTCTTTCTAAAAACTCAATTGTCTGGGAACAAAGCGCAGAATTTGGCCACGGATCGTGTTTTTAGGCTCGGAATTTCTCCCGAGACTTCCCGAGATGCAAATTCTGAGTGCAGGGAGGCAGAGGCACAAACGCTCCACCTTTGTATTCCGCTGGCATTTTATTATTTAATTAAAGTCCTCCTCTCCTGCGAGCTCCCCTCGGGAAGGCTTTGCCGTTAGCCTGCTGGCCTTGACTTCCAGCCAACAACAATTCCCAAACAAAAAGGGACAACAAATCATATTTCCACAGACATTCTTATCCCTCAATGCAACCTCGTTTCCACACCGCAGCCAACACATCCCATGAAAACTCGGATTTGGGGCAGCAGCAATCCCACACTGAGGGCTGACACCGCTCGTGTCGCTCCCGGAGTTGGGATTTTGGGAATGCACCCCCCAGCAGTGGGATGGGTCTCCAGGAGCTGTGTTCTGGCTGGAAAAGCTTGGGAAGCAGCAAATTCCGCGGGATTGTCACTGACCTGGTGGCAGCCCTGGAGGTTGGACTCTCGGCCATATGATGAGTACGAGCCTCGTTCTGTTTTACCTGGGAACGAAGGAAAAAGCCAAGTAAATACATGGATAATGGAGCTTATCCAAGCTTTTCATCTGCTGGTCATCCCATGTTCCCCAGGGCGATTCTATGGATAAACCTGGGATACAGGGAGCCACAGAAAGGCGTTCACAGCTTTCCTGAGAATAAACATCCTCATCCCAGCTGTGCTGCTCCAGGCAGTGGGATTCCATGGAATTCTGAGCCTGAGTGAGCTGGGAGCTGCCCTCACCCATGTCCCACTTTACAGTCTCACCAGGATTGCTGGGAATGGGGTCCCCTGCTCTTTCCTGGAATTGCCACCAGGATTGGGAATTGGGAATTTGCCCCCAGGGCTGGGAGCTGAGTGGGGAACTCAGTGCCAGCCTCAAGCCCTGTTCTTTTCCTCTCCAGTTTCCCAAGGGAAGTGGGGGATTTTGGGGATGGAACGGGCGGGGATCCAGGAGGGAAGGAAGAGCAGGTCTGTGCCGAGCATGAAGTCATGGCTGAGCAGCAGCGCCCCACGTGCTCCCAGACAAAGAGCAGTCAAGAGGGCTGATCCCAAACATATTGCCAGGGAAGGACCACCCTTCTGGAGAGGAGCTGACACAACATCCCAGGGCACAGCACAAATCCTCCCAAATTCCCAGCTTTCCAGAGGCCGGACACAAAGGCTGGGGGAGCAGCTGCTGCCCGAGCTGCCCGGCCATGCCAGGGCTGCTCCGTGCCAGGGCTCGGTATTCCCAATCCCATCCCAATGCCACGGAGGAGGAGAGGCAGCTAGTTAGACAAAGGATGACGGAGTTCTTTAATCATTCCCCCAACGCAGCAGCTGCATTCTGGGTCCACAATCGGAATATCCAGCTCCCAGCTTGGAGTTGGTTTATTCCAAGTGGTTTGGAATCAGAAATTCCTTCTCCTCATCCTAATTTGAGCTTTTGTGTCTCGATTGTTTTCCACACAAACCTCCAAAATATATCTGCAATTCACGGGACACAACAATAACTTTGGAAAGCACTTGGATCCGAGGATCCGAAAGCCATGGATCACCCTCAGGTTGGGAACACTGGAAATAATTCCAGATTGAAACCACGATCAAATTTTAATTGGGAATGGACAACTCCACTGCCAAGCTGGGAAAACAAACGCGCCTGGAAATCTGTGTGCTGTTCCCATCACCCCAAGAGGGCTGGGAATAACGAGTGGGGAGCTTGGGGTGCAAATCCCCCAGGAGAAGTGGGATGAGGGCAGCAGGCTCGGGATGCTCCGAGCAGCCCCACGTTCCTGCCCGCGCTCCGGAAGCTCCTTTGCCATCGGCTCAGGCTCGGCTTAATTTCAGTTGTGAAAAAATATTTATCCCGATACAAAAATAAACCCCCTGCAAATTACAAGTTGTCAGGGATCAGATCCACTCCTATTTGTGTGGGGGAGGAATCGGGAACAGCGGAGACATGAATCATTCCCAGTAATTTGAGTGTTTCCATGACATCAATGGGCACTCGGCCAGCACTCTGTCGAAGTCTGTGAGGTACCAAAGCGGCTCCGCAGCCAGCGGGAGATTGACTTTTTTTTTAGGATTATGCTCCTTGGAAAAGATTTCATCTCCAGCATCCACTTTTCCCACCGAGCCCGTGGCTTCTGAGCTCCCAAGCGAGTTTTGCCTTGGCTGCCACGAGCTGCTTCCTGTGCCCCACATATCCGATGGGGACAAAGCCCCGAATTTGGGGAAAACTCAAGGAATCGTTAAACCCCAGCCCCACGGAGGTTGTCATTGTCACCCAGAAATATAAAATGATCCCCTTTCCCTCTCCATGTCTCATTCCCGGCCAGCCAGGAGGGGGGAACACCTTTCCCTAAATTCTCTTTCCGTAAATTACCCTTGTGGAATGAAGGCTGTTCCCAACGCCGCATTCCCGCTCCCGTTCCCAGCACATCCCGAGCACCCGAGGCGTGGAAGAAGCCGCGAGGAGCGGCTCTGCGAGCACCGGTCTGTGCTGCCAGAGAAAAGCTTCTCCCCACTGCCCACGTCTCCCCAGCTCCAGCGCGTTAACAATGCCACGCCAGCGCCGGAGCCGGGCGTTTTCCAGGGCTAGGCACAGCTCGAGATTCTCCCTGATGGAGGCTTTGATTTGGAAGGTTTCATTAAAAAAAACAGCCAAGGAGAGAGTGCGGCTCCGGCGCCGTCGCTCCCCGCCGCATGCACTGCGGAATTTTCGAGCCAAGCCTCCGGTCGGAGAATGCGGCAGCCGCTGCGGATATTTTTTGGCACAAAGACAACGGTGGCAGTGCCAAGCCCCATGGCTAAAACTCCTCAAAGGAGGCAGGAGGGGAGCGTTCCGTGCTCTTTCCGTGCTCTTCCCGCGTGGCCGTGGCTTCCAGGAGAAAAGTCCCCGCTGGAATATGGGGCTGGGGGAGCTGGGGAGAGAGGAGGGGGAATAAAGGGAAGAGATGAGATGGAGGGGGAGCCCTGGCAGGGTTTAGCTCCATGGGGAAGGCGCCGCTCTGAGGATCCAGGAACAAAGCCGGGGTGGCCGGCACAGGGAATGACTTTGGGCTGCAGGAAGGGCAGGAGAAGCTCAGGAAGAGCAGGGAAATATCGGGATATTCGCTGTGCGGCCACAATGCCAATCACGGCACAGACAAAGGAACAACTCTCTGCGGCTCCTGTGATCCTGGCAAACGTGGAATTCCAGCTCCCTGTGCCCCAAATACCTCCCGGAAAAATGCCCCTTCCTTCAGAGCCTCTCTCCCAAAACGTTCCCTTTGTGTTTTATTAATGGCCAAAAATCCAGCCGGAAAGAAGCCACTGGAAGCCATGGAGGAGTTGGGAAATTAATTAGGAAATCTCAGCAACTTCCAAAGGATAAACGCGACTCATGCCGTTCCCCCTCTCCTTCCCTGCCCCACAGAAAGGACACCTTGGTGGGTTTTGGGAAGCACAAGGACAGGGATGAGGCAACCGAGGAAAGCAAGGGAAATTACTCCTTAATCTTAATTCAATATTTCCTTGGATTTCATATTTAAACATTTTTAAAAGGGACAAATCCAACTGGAATATTTTAATTCTGGTTTTCGATGCCCGATGACCGAGGAAAACTCGGCTGGGGACTGTAAAAATTATTCGGAATTGCAATTTTAAGAGCTCCACATTTCCAGCTGTAATTTTGCTTCAATCTATTGTTTTATTCCAGGATTTTTTGGTAATTAAGGATTGTCCGACGGGAAGGATATTCCCCGTTATGGACAAATTAAATGACAAAATAAACAACAAATTTAAGGAAAAATTAAAGGAGAATTCCCAAAGCAAGTCGGGAACAGGGAACACAAAGCTGGAGCATATTCGGGATCAACCTGTGAGCGAGGAAATGGGCTGAACTCCCTAAATCCCAATTAATGAGTACCCAACACTTGAACTCGGCCTCAATCCCGAATTTTGCATCCCAAATTCCCTTCCTGTTGGGTTGCAGGAGAAAGGGAGGATGGAAGGGTTGGCGGGAATGAACGACTCCAAACCCTGGATCTGCTGGCAGCCAGCCTATCCATGAAAAAATGGGGTTTTTATCCTTAGAGCTTCCAAAATGTCTAATTTCATCGGAGAAATCCAGCTAAAATTTGTTGGAAATTATTGATTATCCAAAGAAAACCTCATGGAAATAAATGAGGATTTTCTCCCGTCTATCCAACACTGGGGGAAAAATAAATCTATATAAAAATCGAAAATATTTATTTATGTGTGTCCTTTTTTCTCTACGGACAACTTCCTGAGGTTTTGCTTGGAAAAATGGAATTAAAAATCCCCTGCCTACTTAATTATCAGAGTTCCTGTATTTTTGCAGAACTTTGGAATATTCTGTTCTTGACAAGAGAAAAGAAAAATAAGAGAGGGGAAAATAAGAAAAAAGGAGGGAACAAAAAACGGGAAAAAAGGGGGAAGAAAGGGAATGGAAGGGGAATTTTTGTGAGTGCAGGAGCAGCTCCGTGCACCAGGAACAGCTGGTGGAGCTCATCCCTTTGTGCTCTGCCGTTCCTGGCGCTCCGGCGGCTGCGGGCGCTCCCGCGGGCACCGAGCTGGCACGGGCACAGGGAGCTGTGGGCACCGGCCCCGCTGAGCCCAGGTGCTCCTGCTGTGCCAGCTCCACGTCAGCCTGAGCTGGGATCAGCCAAGCCGAGCCCACCCAAACCCTGCCCATTCAGGTGCACCCCCAAAATCCCAATTTTTCCACCACAAAGAGCTCATCCCTGGAAACAGAAGGAGCTGGAGCTGCTTTGTGCTCCATGGCAAGGCCGGGGAACAAAACCAGGAGAAATGAAGGGATTTTAGATCAGGAAACGGGGTCTGATCCGCGAGAGCAACGAACCAGGCACAAATAAATCGAGCCCAACAAGAGGGGCACAAGATGTTTTTGCTGGGAACAAGGCAGGAAACAGGGATGGGCATGGAAGGGATGATTCAATGCCACAGCAAAGATCAGGAAGGATCAGCTCCCATCAAACGCCAAGGAAATGAAATCCAGGAAATGTGGGGTGGGAGTGGGGCTGAAACGGGACAGGCTAATTCCCAAAAATCCCAGAAGTCCTTCCTGACACATCCTGCAGCCAGGTATCTGTGGGAAGGGGATTCCACCTAGGATGGGCACATTCCTCACTGCAGGAAAATTCCACACAGATATTTTATATCCCTGATCTCAATCCCTGATCCAACAGCAAAGATTAAGGGAAGCTGCCCCATGTGTCACCATCCCATAGGCAGCACCACAATCCGGAACATTCCAGGGATTAATAAGCTGGATATCAAATCCACACGCTAATTGCGAGTGGAATAATAAACTTCCCTAATTCAATTAGGGATTTATTGAAACAAAACGCCCGTTTCTTCCCAGGCTGATGGGAGAATATGGATACTTAACGAGGGGAGGAAGCTGAACATTCCTTGGAGCTGGGGGATGCTCCTGGGGCCTGAGGTCACACGGAGATGCCGCAGTGGGAAGAATGATTTTGGGAGACAATCCCTGATTTGGAGCCATTCCATCAGCACCTTTGGGCTCCTTTTCCTCGTGGATGTTGTGAAATAATGAGTGAACAGCCCGAACACCTGGAAATATTGCCGGGAGAGCAGCGAAAACTCCAAAGAAACACATTTATCCTGTGTCACCCTTCTTGTCCTTGGAATATAACAGGGAAAAGGGGCTGGGGAGGGAAAAAGGGCACTGGCAATGGGATATAAGGAAAATCCAAGGCGTTGGTGAATAGCAGAGGATTAAAAGGATAAAGATGAACAAGATTCCCACAAAAACCTGGGATAAGGACACACTGTAATCGCACTCCAGCTGGAGCAATCACACTCCAAACCAAGGGGGAGAAGGATCCAAAGGGAGGATGAAGTAAAAACCCTCGCTGGACACGGATAAAGAGATCCAGAGCCTGTGGAGCAGATCTGGGATCAAACTGGACACAACATCCAGGAATGTCCTTCCCTGAAGGGACCCACACGAGGCCACTGTGGCACTCGGAGGAATTCAGGATGGGACAGAAGGAGCAGAGACCTTTCCAATGGAAGATTTCACGCCCACGGCATGAGGTTGGGATGAGGGCTCCTTAAGGGCCCTTCCAACCAAACCATTCCCAGACTCCAGGATTGAAGCACTTGGAATGGCTTAAAAATTTCCTAAAATATACAAGCAATCCTTCCATGGAGAGTAAAGGCTCCATTATTAATTCCTACCTAAATTCTATTTATTCCACATATTCCTCATCCCGCAAAATTCCAGTCAAAAACGTTAATCGTTGTTCTCATTTTGACTGCAAAAACAAACAGTTGGGATTGCTTGGATCTTCTAAGGGGACACAACAAACTCCAAGGTTTCCAGAGGATGGGCAAACAGCAGGAATGATGTGGTTAATGCCAAATAACATGGAATTCCCTATTATCCCCCATCAGCAATTCCAGCACACCCTAATCCAGGAAGAACTGACACCTCCCAAATATTTGGGGATCTTTTTGGGCTGAGAGTCCCTGCGAACTCCCAGCAGCAGCAGACACGCTCTCCAGTGCCTCTGGAACAAGGAGAGGCACTGGGGACAAGGCATGGAGGGACAGGACACAGGCAGTGGCTTCCCAGTGCCAGAGGGCAGGCATGGATGGGATCTTGCAGGGGGGCTGGCATGGGTAGGGAGGGAATTCCCAGAGCAGCTGTGGCTGCCCCTGGATCCCTGAGAGTACCCAAGGCCAGGCTGGAATAACGGGACAGTGGAAGGTGACCCTGCCCATGGCAGGGGATGACAATGGATGATCCTAAATCCCTTGCACCCAAACCATTCCATGATTCCCTGAGGCCCCACAGAGACACATCCAGCGCCTCTTCCAACAGCCACATGCCCAATGGGAATTCCCTGCGCTGCCCATCCATGGAAACCACTGCTTGTACCCTCTTGAGCTCCTGATCCCAGAAGTTCTGGTACCCCAGAACTCCCAGTGGGGCAGCTCAGGTTCCCAGGAACACTCCCCATCACTGGGCTGGAGCGGGAATGCCGAGTTTATTATTCCTGAGCACTCCATCCCCAGCCCCTCACGCAATCTGTTCACCGCGGGCCGATGTAAACGGATCTGACGTGCAGCCTGCCAGGGTCAGTGCCAGGGATAATGCCCGGGAAAATTCCGTGCCATATAGGTCACCCTCTCCGGGGGAATCAGCCACAGCCCTCCTCTCACCATCTCCATCCCAATCCTTCATCCTGCAGCCCACAGCTCCGAGCGCAGGGCGAGAAAGGAGCCGAGCGCTCGGAGCACAAATCTGCTTCCAGGACAATCCATTATATCTGACAAGTTAAATGTTCCATGGGAGACCATATGGCACCGGAGCAGGGCCGGCGCTGCGGCGGGAGATCGGCAAATGCATCACAATTAAGGACTGGCTGCACACTCGCTGCTATGGGCGGCTGTGCCCGCACTCTTTCCGGGTTTGCCACAGCCTCTTCCTGCCTCTCCAGGTGAGCAGGTGGCTCCCTGGAATTACTGTCCCCCAAAAATGACAGATTTAAGTAGCGCCAAACGCCGGCTCAAGGCATTTTTATGGCCAGAAATCTGCTCAAGCTGGGACATTCCTGTTGTTAACAAGGAGAACAACAAGGATCTCAGAGTGATGGGATAGTGGAATGTGTCCCATTCCCCTGGAATGGGACTGGAAATTAATGATCCATAGGATACCTTCCAAACCAAACCACTCCATGATTCCACTCCTAGAGAGCACAGAGAAAGGAAGGTGATGAAAAACAAGGAAACAGCCCCAAATCCCCATTCCCAAAGCCACCAGGAATGTCACCCGATTCCCAGAGGCTTGGGGATGAGTTCCACAGGAATGTCACCCCATTCCCAAATTCCCATTCCCAAAGGCTTGGGGAGGAGTTCCACAGGAATGTTACCCCCAGCAGACACAGGAGTTTCGCTCTGGAGCCCCACTGCTGATCCCAAAGATCTCCTGCACCCTCCAGCTCCGTGACTTTGTGACTTCTGGAACCCCTGCCGGTGTCCCAGGCATTCCCAGGAGCCTGAACCCATGAAATTTTGGGAATTGCTGAGGGTTTCTCAGCGTCCCACCCCGCAGGGACTGGGAATACTGAAATCCCCACCCTGATGGAGACTGATCCTGACTGACATCGATAACAAATGGGCCAATAAGAAGGAGCAAATATGCAAATGAGCTGCCTTTAATGAAGTTCTGCAATGACTTGGTGTTGAAAACAGGAACTGGAGCTGCCAGAATTCCCTGTGGAATTCTCTTCCATGGAAGCACTTCCATAAACTGGTTCAGGAGCAGTTTCCTCCCCATTTTTAAGGCTTAGAGCCAGGCATTTCCCAAATTTCTTCCCCTCCTCCTGATTTGTGTCAGGATTCCCTTCCAGGGCTGAAGGCTCTGGGGAATACTGGGAATGGTTGCATGGAGAACCAAGGTGATCCTTGGAAAAGCCCATGGTCCACATGGCCAGCTGATGCTTTGGGATGAAAATCCAAATTGAAACAGGGATTTATTTCCAAATTTCAGGAAATTCGGATTAAAAAGAATTTATAGGGGATAAGAGTGGCTTTATTGAAGAATTATTAAATACTTATTAAAAGTTTCATTAAACAATTACTCTTCGGCCTCAAGGAATTTTTCCATCTGGAATTTTGACAGGAAGAATTTAATATTCCAAAATAATGGATTTGTCTGTTGTTATTCCTTGTAAGAAAATACTAAGGAAAATAATCCCACTGTTATTCCCATATTTTTGGGAAGCCAGAACTGGCTTTGATCTGGGATTGTGGTCATCCTTGGGATGTTGCAAGTGGAAGTTTACTTTATGTTTAGAGATTTCAGTGTTTCCCCCCCAAAACTCTCAGGAATTACATTCCAAAGCATTTATTGTTCCATTGAGTCCATCCCAAATAGATTACGGCTCCTGAAAAAATTCCATGGCTGAGCCTCCGGGCTGGCACCACCGGGAAGGAAAAGCCTTGGAAAGGGATGTTTTGTTTAAGAGAGGATTTGTACTGGCTCATGGAATATCCCAAATATTCCAGGAACATGGAATAAACTCACTGCTCCATGATTTTCTTCCCTGGTTATCCAATGGATCCAACACACGGAGCAGAAATGGATGAAAAAAGAGAAATGCAGCTAAAACTCTGGAGATTCCACGATGGAATCCTGACCGAGGATCTAATTCCCAATTAAAATGTCCATGTAAAAACCAGATCCAAGGAGCTGTGAAGTCCAGGCTTGATCCTCTGCATTTTGTCAGAAAATCAGGAATTCTGGCTGGGGTTTATTCCCAAATTCCCTGTTTCCTGAGCCATCAGGAGAATACAAACTTTAGGAAAGAATATTATTTTCCCTAATCCATTATTTTAAGCAAAAGATGTTTAAACAGGAAGAGGTTACAAATCTTTGGATTATTCTTTGCTTTCCTATTTCAAGTTCAATATTCCAGACATAAAACTCAGTGGAGCTAAGAATGATCCAGTTCAGAGCCTGATGTGATGGAAATTCCCAAAATTACCCTGGATCCTGCTCCAACAGGCCGGGACCGTTTTTCCAGCCCTTCCCAAGGCAAGCCCAAATTCCTGACTGGGAGAAAACAGGGATGAGCTGGAATGCAAAGGAAATAAATTCCCAGCTTCCCAAAGCCACATTCCCCATGAAAGAGCCACAATATATTCCAGTATATTCTTTAATATTCTTTAATTTTAATTTGGAATTTGTTTTTTTTTCTTGTTGGCTTTTTTTATCCAAATTTTGGATTTTTAAAATGGAACATCTTTGTGTCCAAGCAGATAAATGTGGTTTTGATGTTTTTTATCCCTCCTCATTCCCAATTTTTTTTTTAAATTAAAACTCTCCCAATGTTTCAGTTGATGCAGTTTCCACACCTTTTACATCCCGGATTTTGATCGCTGAGCCCAAATCCATGGAACTGGGGGCGAAAAAGTCCCAATCCCAGTTGTTCTGTGGAGAAGGGAATTGAAAACATTGGAAAAACATCGGGATGAACGGATCTATTCTGATTGCTTACAGGTGCCATTACACCATCTGCCTGGGCATCCTGCCCATCCCAAAGGAAATTATCCCAAAAAATAAACCCACATCGTTCAAACCCATCCATGCTTTTATACCGAAATATAAATTCACTCTGTAAGTGTGAGCTACCAAAAGTCCCTAAAAAATCCAATTATTTGGGAAGAACGGATGCTGGAAGAGCTGGTGGGCAGGGAAAAGAGGAAAAGACTTTTCCTGGGCCTTGGAATTGCCGGGATCAGACCTAAACACATCCCCACTCCCACCTGGATGCTGGGCTGGGGTAAAAGGTGGAATTCCTGGAGGCCCTGGCAGAATCCGAGGGGATGGGAATGCCACGAGAAGGGAGCAGGAGGAGAGGGATCGGAGCCTGCTCTCCATCCCACGGATGTGCCCAGGCATGAGGAATCCTTGGATGCACAAACAACCGCGGAATTAATGAGATAAGGCTGGGAGAGAGCAGAGCCCAGCAGCGCTCACAATCAAAGGGAATTCAGAGAAGGGGAAAAGTTTTCCTGAAATTCCTGCATTCCTGCTGCTGCTGCACGGAATCGAGGTTGTTTTTCTTCCCTGCTTTTTTTTGGGAGGGGGCCAGGGCTGGAAGGAGTTAACGGCTCCCTCCCCTTCATTTGCATCTGGTGCTTTTAGTGTGTGTGTGTTTTTTTCTTCCCTGAAAAAGTTGGCAGAGGCGCCGATTTTCCATAATGCAAGCATTTGGGAATTGTGAGCGGAATGAAACCGATCCAATCTCCTGACTGCGACATGAATTTTCATTAATTACAACCTTGTCAGCAAAAGCATTATCAAAGCTGAATATGAAAATGCTAATGAGTTCTCATTTGCATATTTTTCTTTGTTGGAATGTCATTAATTATTACATTTTATGATGATGAATGCAGCTGTCGAAGCTCTCCGATGCATAATTAGCCGTCAGAATGCCAGGAGCCGATCAGCAGTTTTGGGGGAAAAGGGAAAAAAACAGGGAAAAGGGAAATAATCCCCCAAAATTCCCGACGGCTGGCGCCCAATCCCCCCAAACTTTCCGTGACCGACGCTCCTCCCGTTCCCAGCCCGCTCCGGGAGTGGGAGCACGGGGATGCATTTCTCCTGGGTTCATCTCAAATTATTTGGGATTTTTTTTTTTTTTTTTGCCGCTTCCACAATCGGAGCAGCTCTTAATAAAAAAAAAAAAAAATCGTTATTCCAGCTTAATTAATGCCACGCTTAATTATAACACCATGATGTCAGCGGTTTTAATTAAGTATTGGCTCGGGTACAAGAAAACTCCTCGCCGCAGTAAGAGTCGCTCTCGGAGGGCTGTGCCAGGCGGCAGCGGCGGCACCGAACCCGCGGGACCTCGGCCGGGGCCGCCGCTCCCCGGCCCGGCCCGGCCCGGCCCGGCCCGGCCCGGCCCGCTGCCCGTGAGCGCCGAGCGAGCGGCGGCTGCGGAGGCAGCGGAGCCCGCGGCACCGCTGGGAAGGGAAGGGAAGGAAGGGAAGGGAAGGGAAGGAAGGGCTGCGGCTGGAACAAACAGGAGGAGCGGGAGCAGATGGGCCCATTCCACATGACCAAGCCAATCAATCACAGCTGAAGGGCCCAGGTGCGGCGCAGCCGCGCAGCAACGCCCCATTTCACAGTCTGTCACACACAGCCACTCGGCCCGCCAGCGCTGACCCCGCTGCCAGCGAGCCCGGCCCGGCCCGGCCCGGCTCATCCTGTCCCGCAGGGCCCGGCTGCACGCAGCTCCCTTCCCGTCCCTCTCCATCCCATCCCTTCCCTTCCCCGCCGCCAGCGCTGACCCCGCTGCCAGCCCAGCCCGGCCTGGCCCAGCTCAGCAGGTCCCACAGGGGCCGGCTGCAAGCAGCTCCCCTTCCCTTCCCTTCCCTTCCCTTCCCTTCCCTTCCCTTCCCTTCCCTTCCCTTCCCTTCCCTTCCCCTTCCCTTCCCTTCCCTTCCCTTCCCTTCCCTTCCCTTCCCTTCCCCTTCCTTCCCTTCCCTTCCCTTCCCTTCCCTTCCCTTCCCTTCCCCACTGACATCTTTGTAACTCTACCCAGGGCACCTCAGCATGCTCCAAGAGGTTTTCCTAAAGGTTGGGAGCTTTGAAGGGCTGGAACAGATCCCAGCTGCAGCAGGGGTGACAATCAGGGAGTGGTGGAATGGTTTGGGATCGCAGGGAGTTGAAGCTCATCCCGTTCCACACCCTGCCAGGGGCAGGGACACCCTTCACTGTCCCAGGTTATTCCAGCCTGGCCTTGGGCACTGCCAGGGATCCAGGGGCAGCCACAGCTGCTCTGGGCACCCTGGGCCAGGGCCTGCCCACCCTCCCAGCCAGCAATTCCCAATTCCCAAGATGCCATCCATGCCTGCCCTGTGGCACTGGGAAGCCATTGCCTGTGTCCTGTGCCTGCATGCCTTGTCCCCAGTCCCTGTGCAGCTCTGCTGGAGCCCCTTGAGGCCCTGGCAGGGGCTCTGAGCTCTCCCTAGAGCATTTCCTTCTCCAGGCTGAACAATGCCAGGGAGGACCCTGGAGCTCTGTCCCTGTGGATACCACACCCCACTTAACCTGTGTTCCAAGGTATTCCCAGAGGGCTCCCACATCCCAGTGTAATCCAGGGGTATCTGCTCCCATCCAGACACTCCAGAAAGCAAAACCCAAGATTCCCAAGGTGAAAGAACTCCCTATTTCCCCCCCGAATTTGCCAGTCCTTTGGAAGCTGCCTGAACTGCAACAGCTGCTCCATTAATAATATAAGGAAAAAATCAAATTTCTGAGAGGATTTAAGGAGGACATAAAGGCACTGAGATGAAAATTCCAGTTCTCCTGATCAGGCTCATTATGAATCCCCTGATCTTCCCAGGACCATGAGTTGGTTTTGTCCCACTCACCTGGCCAGAGGTTGCCCGGGATTCTTTTTCCACACATTTGCGTGGATAAACTCCCCCCTTTTTTTGGCTCCAAAGAAATTGCGGTACAAAAAGCAGATGTGAGCGCTGGATCCTTTCAAAGGAAATTTCCCAAAGCCGAGCCGCTTCCAGCTCCAGATCAAAGGCACCGAAACATCCATCTCCTCCCCCTTCCCGGATAATTACCGGGATTTGAAGTCCTTTGTACAGGGTATGGCTGGAAATGGGATAAATAACGAGGAGTGGGTGCTGTGGTCCCTGTGCTGCTCTGCCTCACCTTCCCAGGGATGGGAATGATCTCCCATTCCCTCCTGACAAAGCTGGAGAGGAGCATCCAAGGGATTTGGGCAGGAGGAGGTCCTGGGACAGGGAGAAGCAGAGCTTTGACTGCCCGTTAAATGCCACAGCGAAAGGAGGGAAAGGGAGGCCAGAGATTGTCCCAAAGGTGGGAGAACTCTGTGGTTTTCCATGTGCCTCCCAAAGGAGAAGCCCAGAGCCACAGAAACACATGGCAGAGATCCAAAGGCTCCAGAGCCAGGCTGGGACTCCAACCCCTGGCCCAGGGTGCCCAGTGCAGCTGTGTTTGCCCCTGGATCCCTGGCAGTGCCCAAGGCCAGGCTGGATGGGGCTTGGAGCCACCTGGGATGGTGGGAGGTGTCCCTGCCCATGGCAGGAGTGGGAATGGCCTGATCCCAAAGGTCCCTTCCAGCCAAAGCATTCCATGATTCCGTGACTCCTCTCTCTGAGAGAGTGATCCTCCAAGCCCATATTCCTGTGTGATTCCACAGGAACCACATCCAAACCTCCCTGAGTTACTGATCCATGAATCACCACTGCAGACGGGAACCAAATCCTGCAACATCCAGCTCCACCCATCCCATGCATCCATCCAAGAGGGAGAATTATCTCTGAGGAACACCGACACAGACCCAGGTTCCTGCACATCCTCACTGGGGTTTAGTCCTGTTCTGCCATGGATTCTCCTGCTGGCCTTGTGAAGTCACAGCTTTACAACCCGAAATTGAGGAAAATCCCACTGGGATCTGCCTGTGCTCATCCCATGGAGAGAGTGGAGGAATTTCCTTTAAAGAGCGACACCAAAGCATGAAAGGGAAACTAGAAGATGTGTTCAGGAAGGAGGAATCAGCAAAGGAGGAATGTGCTCCATACTCCTTTGTCTTCTTTGCCTAGTTCCTGTCATTCTGAGTTTTCTCCTTTCCTGACTCCTCTGTCCTTCATTATCCTCTTTCCTGTTGTTATGCTCTGAACTGGCAAAAATTCTCAACTGCACAGGCGTGAAAACTGGCCCGAATTCCAAATATAAGCCCCAATGTAGGCCAGGGTATATTTGGCAAACACAAATCCTTGCCAGATTTACACAGCTCTAATAATAAGGTGACGAGGACCGAGGCAGGATTACGGATGCGGCCTCCCTCATCTCCACCAAGTGCCAAAAGACTTTCCTTTGACTTTGATTCAGCCTTTCCGCACAGATCTCACCTCCGTAACTGCGGCGGGGGGCAAGGGGAGGAAAAGGAAACCCCCAAAAGAAAAACCAAAGTTATTCCAGGCTTGGGGAGGTCGGGATGTGCTGGTTCCCTTCAGCCCTCAGATCTGGCGCTCTCCATTCAGCAGGAACACAAATCCACAGAGCGTAGGAGACACTCTCGGTATTCCTTAGGGATCGCCAGCCCCAGCACAGTCCAGGTTCCCATTCTGCTCTGTTCCTGTTGCCCTCCTTCCCTCCTTATCCATTGGAAACGTCCTTTGGACACATTCAAAGTTCCCCAAGATCCCACATCACCCTCATTCCCACTTGATCCCTGCCTGGCTGCTCTCCTCCTGCGGTGAGGAGCAGAGGGGCGCTGGCCTGTGCCACACCCACAGGTGTGGGTATCCCAGCCCTGGGAGCGCTCCAGGCCGGGCTGCAGCAGCCTGCCACAGTGGAATGGGATGATCCCTAACATGCCTTCCAATCCAGGCTGCTTTAGGATTCCATGATTCACCTGGAATAATCTCCTGGCCTCTCCCTCAACCACTTGCACATCTTCCTCTTCCTCCCCCTTTCCCTCCACTCTCCCTCTCCAATGCAGAAATTCTTTTAGTCTCCATTTTAACATGGAGTTGATGGTTGATGACCTTAAAGCCCTTTTCCAATCTCAACAATTCCATGATTCCATCTTGAAAGCGTTACCAAAAATGTGAGAGTGAAACCGATGATCTTTAAGATACCTTCCAAAGCAAACACTATAAAAAATGAATTATAGGAATAGGAAATGTTTAGGATTTTTAGACCTGGACAGAGCCATGGCCAAGGCAAGTGCCATGTCAAGGGCTCTGCCTTGAGGGCTCTTGCCCAGATCCACCAAAGCTGGATTTTATATTCCCTCTTTTTAAGTGCAGCTTGTTCCCCTCATTTTGTCTCCTCAGCAAATGCCATGACACGATGGAGGAAGAATGTGGCCTGGGAGGAGGAGAAGCGGCGCTTCAAAGGCGAGTCCTTCCCAGAGCTCTCCAGGTGTGCACCACATGAGCCGGCCCGGGCCCGCAGCCGCCGGGGGGGCGATGACAGCTCCGCACAACGGATCAAAACCATCCCACATGGAACAGAAATCAAAGTCAGGCCCAGGAGCCTCTGCCAGGCGAGGAGGGGGAGCCAATCCAGTGGATCTGAGTGGGAAGGACGGGGTGGTTGAACGGGGAGAGGCAGCTGGGGCTGCCACGCACTGCTGACGTTTATGGGCTGCACAGCACAGCCCCACTGTCCTGCTGTCACTGGCATGGGGCACGTGGGGAACTCCCAGCCCGATCCAAACCCAGCAATGCTCGGGAGAACAGGCTGAGGAGGCCAAGAGCTCTGGGCTGATCCAAGCTCTGGGTCTGCTCCACACAAACAATTCCACTCTGAAGTCCAGGGGGATTTAAAGCCGTGCTTGGGAGAAGCTCAAAGATCACGGACTGGTTTGGATGGCAAGGAACTTAATGCTTGTTTTGTTTCACCCCCTGTCATGGGCAGGGACAGCTTCCACTGCCCCAGGTTATTCCAGCCTGGCCTGGGACATTGCAAGGGACCCAGGGGCAGCCACAGCTGCTCTGGGCACCTTCACAGCCAGGAATTCCTTCCCAATATCCCATCCATGCCTGGCCTCTGGCACTGGGAAGCCACACCCTGTGAAAGCTGAGGGCACTGAGGATGGACAGGAGGTGGATGGTTGGATGTTTTACCTCATAATCATGACACAGACCCTTCTTTCTTTTTTTAGGAGTTCTGAGATGGCACCTCTTTGGTTTAATCCCTCCACTGATGTTCTCACCCACCGTGTGATCACCCAGTCTGGAATAATCCCTATTTCCTTCAATATTTCTTGCCTCTCTCCTGGGAAATTTAGAGCCGATTCTGGCATCTGTTCCCCGTCCTCTTTTGTGAACACTGAGGCGAAAAATCCATTTATTTTTTAGCAGTGTCTACATCATCTGTCAATAAATTCCCCTTTCCAGCTCTAAGAGCTCCTAAAATTCCCTGTCCTGGCCTCCTCCTCTTTCAGTGTCGCGATAAATCCGTCGTGATTGTTTATCTTCACCCTGGGCCTGCGCCTGCTTTTCCCTTTGCTTTCCTTCCCTGAATCCAGCATTTTACATCTTTTATTCCCCATTTCCTTCCTCACCTTTCATTTCTAATCCAACCCGTTTTTCCTGGATAATTCCCACAAATACAAAGACAAATGCAAACACACGCAATGGCAAAATTGGGATATTTTGTCAGCCCAATTTCTTCTTCCTCACATTTAATCACCACATTTGCTTCCCGAAGTATCCCTATTTTTCAAGAGTAGGGAATTTTCAGCCTGCAGATGACAGGAAAAGTTTGCAGCATAAAGGACTAAATGGGAATACTCTGATTTTAGTTAGAAAGGAATATAATCTAATTAAAGTCCTGCTGGTTCCTGTTAAAGCCGTGCTCCGGAGCTTTTTATTTCACATGGTCCCGGGATCAAAGCCCGGCCCCAGTCCCGGCTGCCTCGTCTGGTGTGAGAACTGGTGCTGTCCTTAATTCCGACCATATGGCCAGAGGGATCTATTGGCACGAGGCTGGGGAGCATTCCCGTACCCTCCTGTCAGCCCTGCTCCATCCTCGGCACCGGAGCTGCTCCACTCCGAGCCTCCAACCCAGCGCTGAGTGGCCGCGGGGAAAGGGCTGCCCGAAAAAGCCACGAGGAGGGAATTAAACCCTCAACTCCAAAATTCCAAAGGATTTTCTGCATCTTCCTGGGAAGGGAGGGCTCACCTTCTGTCCTGGATGGGGAGGGAAAAGCCTGCAGGGGATGCAGAGAGCCGCGCGTTTTAAGCACACTGAGGCTCAGCCCCCCCGGCCTGGCACCCGCAGCTCCAGCTCTTTTTCCAGCCAAAGCTCCCCCAAAAAGTTGATTTTATTTATCTAACTCCTCCTTTAATTCCTCGTCTCTCCACGCTGGGAAGTTCAGACTTCAGGGCCGGGCTGCGAATGCTTATTAATTAAACTCGGCTTTGTTGGACACTCTGGGCTTTAACTAAGAGCATAACAAACCCTTTGTTTTTCCCTGCTTAACAGAGCGTGACTGCCTATGGAAATGACCCACTAATTCACCAAATTTGTTTTGTTTCCCAGATTTTCCCACATGTCCATTTTCCAGCTGTAATGCAAATCTCCGCCCGCAGCCGGTCATGTCCCCCCGAAGAGCGTTGGGACCTTGAGGTGGTGCAGTCATTAAGGGGCTGCAGCCACTCCAGCCAGAAAAACTTCAGCCAGAAAACCCCAAAAAGCAGGAATTAATTCTTAAACCCTTTTTTTTCTGGAAGTGGTTTTAATTTGGTTTGCATTTTTTTTATTTTGGCTGTATTTTTAAAGATTATTTCGAATCATGGAATGGTTTGTGTTGGAAGGGACTTTAAAATTCATCTTATTCCAACCCCTTGCTATGGGCAGGGACACCTCCCATTTCCCAAATCCAACAGATGCACAAATGGAGTTCTTCCCTCTACAGGATTATTTTCAGGAAGTCACTTCCAGGTTTCTCTCAATACCCACACAGTTGGGAGCTCAAAATTCCCTCTGCCCCCAACCTCAGCACAGCTGGAGAACAGCAACAAAAGCTCCTTGGAAAGCCAAGATCCAATAATCCCTGGAAAGGGCATGAGCTTGTTAACCACTGGATTTTACTGGAAAAACTGCTTTTCTGTCAAGGGGACAGAAAAACTGGAGCCTGGAGAGAGCTCTGGAGCCTGGAAATCACAGCCTGGATCGTTGTGAAGGGAGAGCCAGGTTACAGGCAGGAGGTTGGGATTATGGACAGGAGTTTGGGATTACAGGCAGGAGTCCAGGATTACAGACAGGAGTTTGGGATTACAGGCAGGAGTTTGGGATTACAGGCAGGAGTCCAGGATTATGGACAGGAGGTGCTCCTTCTGCCTCCAGAGATGACAACTCCAGGCTGTCACACGAAATAACTCCTTAAAAATGCTTGGAGCTGTTTAACTACAAATCCCAAGGAATGTAAACTTCCTTGCAAAGTCTGTAGGACAAACTCATATTTCAAGGCTCCGCTCCTGCACATGAATTGCCACAGTCGACAGTTTCTATTTATACATCTGCTGCTGCTTCCCAAAGAAATGGAGATGTCCTTGTCTCTTTTCTCCCGGACTGGAGTTGAATGCTGAGCTCGGAATCCTGACTGACAGCACTTATAAATCCATTAACTCTTGACTGGGAACAGGAATTTTTACATCTCCAGCTTTGTGGCTCCTACAAAGCATTTTTAAGCATCTTTTAAGGCTCCGCTTGACAGGAAATCGTGTGGATTTTGGGTTTGGAATATCTCCAAGGATGGAGAGTCCCTGGAAAGATCCAAAGCCAGGTTGGACAAGAAACCTTGTGCCACCTTCCGAGTCATGGAATCCTGGAATGGCTTGGGATGGGAGGGATTTTAAGGATCATCTCATTCTACCCCCTGCCACGGGCAGGGACACCTTCCACTGTCCCAGGCTGCTCCAAGCCCCATCCCTGAAATTCCTGGAGAGTTTTGGCCGTTTCCCTCCTGACTGCCCGTGCCCCTTTTGCAGCTGCAGAGCCACCTGCTATAACAGAGGTGGTGTGAAAAGGAATTAATGTTCCTGCCGTGCCAGACACTGACGGAGAAAATCCCAAATCTGCCAGGCTGAAATGTAATCCCATTTGAGGAAATGTTGAAATCATTCCTGCAGAAGGTTAAAAAAATACGGAGCGGGCTGAGTCAGATCCACAGCATGGAAAATTTCATCCCAAATGTTTACAGTTTAGCAATTGAAAGCGAGGCCTTTTAATGCTGTGTTGGGTAAACTTCACTAATCTGCAAAAAATTCCAGTTCTCCTCATAAAAACAGGAACAGAATCAAAGCTGCCAGGATGAAAAGCATCGGCCGTGGCGATGTTCTGCCCGAGACAGGGAAAATCCCATTAAAAATGGGCACAGGCACAGAGCAGCCAAGGAACACTGGGTGAAACTTGGGGTGTCTGGAGTGCTTGGAAGCACAAACCTCAATATTCCTGGTCAGCAGAGCGAGGCAGGGATGGAATTCTACAGAACCAGCAGCTGTCCCATTATGACCACACCAACCACGGCAGAATGTTCCCAGAGGAGAATATTCCCAAAGGTCACCATATAAATCAGCAGCTACCAAAACCTGCATCCAATCATAGAATCGTGGAATCCGCTGCCTTGGAAGGGATCCACAGGGATCACCCAGCCCAACTGCTGGCCCTGCATAGGGCAATGCCAACAGCCCCACCCTGTGCATCCCTGAGAGCGTTGTTCCAGTGCTCCTGGAGCTTTTCCTTGCAGGAAAATGCTCCATGAAGTCCCACAGGGTTTAACAGTGTGTTCCTCCTTGCTGGAAGGTGATTTACTGGGATAAGGTCATTCCCAGAGAGGACACCTGTGAGCGGGAGTGGCAGTGACAAGCACCACACATTGGACCCAGGGACACTCAGTGGTCTCTTTCCCAGCCTTAATAATTCCATGATCCCACACTCATCACTTCCAGTCAGAAGCAAGTCCCACCAAGCCACCAGAACACACCAGTACAAACCAGTTTAAGCAGGATGAGTGCCAGGCTCTGGATCAGGAGGAGGATGGAAAGGAACAGGGACCCTTCCTGGGGAGAGCCCGGAGCGGTGCCAGAGCAGGGCAGTGATGGAATGCATTTGGAATTAGCGGAGCCGGAGCTGGCAGCCTGGTCTGAGCACAGAGCCCTGCGCAGCTCCCACAGTGCAGGGTTGAGATTCCTCCCAAAATCCCAGATCCCGACATGATCGGCATACGGCAGCGCTCCCACACCTTCCTGGGACCACAGCGTCCTGCCTGGGGCTGGGCACAGCTTCCCATTGCCACTGCCACTGCCACTGCCATTCCCATTGCCATTCTCATTGTCATTGCCAGTGCCATTGCCATTCCCACTGCCACTGCCAGTGCCATTCTCATTGTCATTGCCAGTGCCATTGCCATTCCCACTGCCACTGCCGTTCCCATTGCTGTTCCCATTCCCATTGCCACAGCCATTGTCATTGTCACTGTCATTATCATCACCATTGGCATTGCCATTCTCACTCCCACTCCCACTGCCATTCCCGCTTCCATTGCCATTGCCATTGCTATTTCCACTGCCATTACCATTCCCATTCCCACGTGGCACCATGGTCTCCTAGCCCAGGCCCTGGGTGGTGCTGGACCTACCCCACTTCCACGGGAGTCATGGCTGGGAAAACCCCTCCAAGGGCATGGAGTGGGACCCTGGAGAAAGATCAGGGACTTCCCAAATTCCTTATCAGAAACTTTGGAACCCTGGATCCTTATTATCTTGCCCAGGTGCCTCCAGCTGTTTTTATAAACCAATTATTTCTTAAACAAGGGGAAAACAGTGTTTTCCTTAAAACTGGCAACAGCAGGAGCAGGATTTTTCTGGAATGCAGAGGCAGGCAGAGGAGGGAGGGACAGTCGGAAGCCCCCAGCCTGCAGTAAAGGCCGACCCAGGAAGCAGCAGTGCTTTCCCTGGGTCCCCATGCACTCCCTCAGCCCCATGGTGTGAGTGCAGGAGGGAGTGTTGAAATTTCCATGCTTTCCTTGGCTTCTCCCAGCCTTTCCCAAACTGTCGTAACCAGGATTTGGCTGGGATCTGTGAGGATGGCTGCAAGCTCCAACACTGTCCCACAGCTCCCAGCTCTTTCCCAACGCTTGGGGATGAGGGATGTGCATCGGAGCTGTGGAATGATGTATGGCAGCCTCAGCTCCATGCTTTCCTTGGAGCAGGATCAAGGCTTTAAAGGAAAGCATTTGGTTTGCTCACGGACGGAGCACGGGCGGGATCTTGGCCCAGCCTGAGCATGACCAGTATTTTGACATCATTTATTTACTTTAATCAAACTCATCAATCAGCCTTAATTAAAGAATGGAGCGATGGCTCCCTCATAAATAATCACAGGGTGTCCAAACCTTTAGCACAGAATACCAGGATCATTCCAGCTGGGAAAGATCTCCAGGATCATGGATGCAGCCGCTGGCTGATCCCATGTCAGCCAGCCCTGAGTTCCTTGGACACCTCCAGGCACCAGCCCTCCCACTCCAAACAACATTCCCAGTGTTCCCCACCATCTATTTCTCTGTTCCCTTTGGAATATATACATTAGGATTTCAAAAAGGTTTTCCTGCTTTAAAAAAGTCCCATTCCAAGGGTGTCCAAGGAAGAAGCCAAACCTAATTTTGCATCACAAATCCAGCGGGAAAACACAATTATATATGTAAAATATAGATAAAATACAGCTAAAACAGAAATAAAATAATAATAAACATCATCACAGCATGTTTTTCACATCTTAAAAAGACAGAAAATGGAAACAAACACCTGTTCCCACCCTCATACTAAGCCCAAAAAATGAGGATGAGGGCTTGAAGCCCTCAGATTTTATTTCTAGTCCATTAATCCCACTTCCCCATCCCAAAAAGGGAGGAAATTCCATGTTCTTACTTTGTATTCTGGAATTGACAAAGGGAGGAGAGAGATTGTCATGTGAGCCGAGGTCTCTGCTCGCCATGTGGTCATAGTGTGTCCCATCTCCATAGTTCTGGCAAGAAATTGGGAAAAAACACAATTTTACACCTTGGAACAGCGTTTGCCCAACCAGAAGTCCAGAATTCCCTACTCAGTTTGAAGCCTGCTCTAAGAAACATCATTCCCTTGTTTTTTTTCCTTGCTGACTGGCTGGAATGACACATTCCAGAGGGTTTTTACTGCTGTTTCTAATGTTTAGTTCATCAGAAAGAGAATCCCAAATGGAGGCCTGGGATAATGTTCCTGAAATTCTGTGCAGAGCAGGTCAGCACAAAACCCTCTCCGAAGAATCTTCCTGCTGAAACCATGAAAGAAAGAGTGCGGAGAATCTGAGTCTCCCGCTGTGGGAATTCCATTCCAGCAGGGAAAAGCGAGGTCAGGCTGTTTGCGGAATAATTCCGCGACTTAATGCCCAGCCTCGATTCAAATTCCCGAATCCTTCCCAGGCTCGTGCTCCTTTTCTTTCTATCTCCCAACTTCATTCAGGGGTTTGGAGGCAGAAATAATCAGTGTGTGCCAATTCCCAATTTCCTTTTCAAAACATTTTTCCCTCGGAAGCAATACAAGTGTCAAGGGGAAGAAAAAGGGCAGGAAAATCAAACTGACAGATGGAAGTGGGAATGACGTCAGGGATGCAAAGCAGCATGGAAGAAGAAAAGGTGCTGGGATTCCTTCCTTGGAGGCAGCGATGGGGGAAACGAGGGATCCCCTTTGGCTGCCCTGAGGGAAAGGACATGGGTGAGGATGAGGAGAGGATGAAGATGGGCCTGGAGCTGCCGGAGTCCTGATCCTTCCAGTTAATTGGGAAACAATTAGGAAGCAATTGAAATTGAAATATGGGCACGAGGAAGGCCCTTTTTGCCCAGCCTAAGCGAGCTCCATGTGTTTATAGGGAATGAACAGGGAATAATCAGTGGCGCTGATGCATGAGCCTAGAGGAAGGGAGGGCAGCCTGGGAAGCTCCGGCTGGGAGCGGGATGGGCAGGGCTGGGATGCTCCAGTTGGGAATGGGGCTGCCAGGATGCTCCAGCCAGGAAATGGGGCTACTTCCATGGAGCTGAGCTGCTCCGGGCTGGCAGTGGCTCGGGACGATCCAGCTGTGCTGCTGGAAAAGCTGCTCTTCCCACCAAGGCATCTCAGTGCCGAGGTGTCGGAAAAATGTGGATAACTGTCCACAGGCACAATTGAACTGACTGGGCCCAGCTGTCTCACAGATCCCAGCAAAGCCAAGCCAGAGAGCAGCTCCAAAGCTGCATTCCCACAGGGAATCCCGCTCCTGCACAGGGAGCAGGGGAGATGGCTGTGCCCCACTCCCAGCCTGGAGCAGAGGATGGTCCAGCGCCCAGGGGGATGTGCTGAAATTCCCCAAATTCCAGCCACAGACAAGGGGAAGGGTTTGAAGCCCATACTGCAGTGGTGAGGTGGGAAGGGCAGGGATGTGGCTGCTCTGGTGACAACCCTGGTGTCCCCTCTCCAGATTGGTCACAGAATGCAAGCCCCAGCACAGGGATGGGTACTGGCCCTCTCCTCAGGCTTGGGAACACCTCCAATCCCTTAAAATCCCTAACAATCCAACAGCAGAGACACTGGGAAGCAGCCTCTGCTCCACCTGTGCTTTGGGGTGGGGGGGCTGATAGACCGCAGCAATAATTGGTTAATTAATATTCATAGAAACCATGGAATCATGGAGTGGTTTGGGTTGGAAGGGACCTTATGGATCATCTCACTGCAACCCCATTCTGTGGGCAGGGACACCTTCCCCTTGCTCAGCTTCTCACGGAGCCAAACCCACTGCCAGGCTCAGGTTTGAATATTAAAACATTCAAAGAAGAATTTTAATGAGAATCCAAGTTCCCAGGCTGGCTTTTCTGCACGCTCTGAGGCCGGCTCACCCCGAGCATTGCACATTTCCATCTGCAGGAAGCATGGCTGGGGGATAAAGATTAGATTCTACTTACCCGGGATGGACTTGGATGTCCTGCATTCCCCCAGGACCCTGAGCTAGTTCTGTCTTCTACATCTGGGGACAAAAAAGTTCTTTAGGCTTCGTGGAAATCATTCCCGCCTTTTGTGAGGGCACTGGGAAATTAACGCTTCAAATTAATCTCCCGGTGCCTTTAATTAAGAACCAGGCACGAGGAGCCGAGGCCGGGAAGTGGCTCCTGACCCCCGGCTTAAATGAACTCATTGAAATTCACGGCAGGAAGGAGCCGGACCCTCAGGAATGCTGAGGTCTGAAGCAGCAGAATTCCTGCCTGGCTCCAAAGTGACTCCAGTGAAACAGCTCCCATCCTTCCCCACTCTCCAGCAGAAAACAGGAATTGACAAACACCTCAAACAGGACAAAGCTGCAAGTGAAGGTCTAGGATGTGTTTTTTACCATCCAGCATCATCCAAGGAATGCAGAAGGGCTGGGCCATATTCCTGGATAGCACAGGCCATTCCCAATATTCCTTCCCTATTTTCCACTGAATGGCTTGGGATGGAAGGGATTTTAAGGATCAACACCTTCAGCTGTCCCAGGGTGCTCCAAGCCCTGTCCCACCTGCCCTAGGACACTTCTCTAGGCAAACATTGATGGACTGGGCCATACTGCTTAAATCCATTCTCTTTTTAAGTTAACCCACCCAGGTTCTAGGATCACAGGGAATTTCAGTTGGAGGAACAGAGAAGGTCATGAGCACTTGAAGTCTGGGTGCTGCAACTGAATCTGAGCGATCTCCAAGATTCCAAACCCGACACATTCAGAGTTTAATTCTTTCCCCCAATTAGGAATTAGGAATTCTATTCTCTCCATAACAGATGAACACGTTAATAGCATGAGACACTCGGAGGTAAATATTTAATTAAGCTCTAGGAAAAAAAAAGGGAAAGAAACTGTGGATCATTTACCTGACAGATCCGATCAACCATTCCATTAGGTTAATTAGGCAGATTTTTAAAAATCAGTTGTGTTACGTAACAGGCAATTAACTGTGGGGAGCCCCAATTTGTCTCCTGCCCCAAATCACGGGGTGTTATCCCATGGGCTCTGCTGGGCAGTGCCCCACCCCGGAGCAGAGGGGCTCGGCCCTCGGGAACATGGCCCTGGTGTCCATTTGCAGTGGTACTGGCAGGAAATACATCACAGAGCCGTGGGATGGCTTGGGCTGGGAGGGATTTCAGGGATTATCCAAGTGCACTGTCTGCACCAGAGCCGGGTGCTCCAAGCAGGAACACGTCCAGGGACGGGGCAGCCACAGCTTCCCTGGGGAGCTGTGCCAATGCCACCACCCTCAGAGGGAGGGATTCCCTGCCAGTGCCCCATGGATCCCTGCCCTCCCTTGGAAACGGACAGCCTGACATTTGTGCTGGAGTTGCATCCCAGCCCCTTCCCAATTTTCCTGGTATTTCACCCAAAAAGTGCCAACTGCTCCCGACCCTCTGCAAAGCATCAATGAGGAGCCCTAATGAAGTAACCCTGACGGATAAATCCATTTCTTTCTCTGTAATCGAATCCAAGCAGGTTGACATAACCCAGGAACTTAATCCAGTTATTCCCTGGTAATTGGAAAAAGGCCCTTTAGTTCTCATTAAAACAATCTTTGGGGATCGGCAGAGAAGGCGGCTCCGGCTTTAATGCTTCCCAAGAAAAGCGCTGAGATCCAGCCCCTTAAGGAACCCGGCTGGATTATCTAATTCCTGCATCGGAGCCCAGCATGGAGTTATTGTTCCCAGCCACTCCAGCTTCAGCTGAGCAGCAGAGAGAAAGAAGGAGAAAACACGGATCCAGAACAAAGCCTGCTCCAGCTGGAGGAAAACGCGGGATTGCTGCAACATCCTAAATTTTGACCTGGGATATTGAGTGCTTCAGGAGGTCATGGAATCACTGGCAAAGTGGGGCAGATTTGGGAGTTCTCTTCAGGAAATATGTGATAAATAAGGTGGGATTTACAGAATCCAATCATGGGTCAAGAGGGACCTTCAGGATCATCTCATTCCATGGAATCCACTATCCAAGGCTGGTGCAAGCCCCATCCAACCCAGAACACTTCCAGTGACCGGGCAGCCACAGCTTCTCTGGGCAACCTGGAGCACAACAATCCCTAAAATCACCATGGGATTTGCAGGAATTGTGTGAAAACAAGGAGGGTGGGGGAGATCCAAGACTACTGATTATTATCATATTCCAACATAATAAACAGACACTTTGGGATTGCTGCTTCCCAAAACACCTTAAACTGGGCCTGCTAATCCCAATTAATTTCAACACGCCTGGTTGGTGGATTGAGACCTTTCCTGCTGTTTTGCTCTTCAAAAGAACTTGGATTTATCCAAGTATTAGGTTGAAAAACTACATGAAAAAACCAAGCTCAACAAAATACAGAAGAAGGATTAAAGAGGAAGATCAAGGGAAGAAGAAACCTGGATATTTGATAAGCTAAAGGACTGGAAAATTTAAAATGCACATCCATTGATCCAATCTATTTTTGAAGGTTTTGCTCTAAATATCATCAGAACATGAGAGAAAAAGCCCAAAACAACAGGCAGGGAGGTGATGTGGAAGAAGGATGGGATGAAGGCCTCAAATACTTGGAAAATTCTTTTCTAGAATCAAACAGGCATTTCATTTTCTGCCTGAATTTCCAACGCTTCCACAAATATCCACAGAGAGTTGGAGACACCACTCTGAAACAGCAGCAGTGTAAACAAACCTGAACTGTTCCCGATGTCATATTCCCAACAAAGAATCCCATTGTGCTGCTGGGGGGTGAGCTCATAATTCCCCACATTGTCCCGGGATCCAAACACAGCTATTTTCCAGGACATAGACTTTGTGTTGTAGGGACACCCAGCGCTGCTCCATTCCATCATTCCAGCCTTTAATCTGCTTTTCCCAAGGCCAGCAGGTACCTTCTCACTCTCTGCTGCTCCCTGCTGTGGTTGTGGCTGCTCCTGGAATAGTGGGAGGTGTCCCTGCTCCCTAAAAACCCTTCCAGCCCAAAGCATCCCGTGACTGCTGGTGTGGAACTCTGGGATGGCTCAGAGGGCTCCTGACCCCAAGAGTCAAAGGGAACTTTCTTATTTTAGCCTTTGTTTGTTCCCTTCCTGAGAGAAATCTGCACTGAGCTTCCGAATAAATAAATTCCCAAATTTCTGCAGTTTGGGGAGCCTGTGAAAACAGGAGCTTTACAGGAACATCAGAACACAGCCAGAACATTGGGAGATGCTACAAACACTGGGATGATGCTATAAACAAAACACTCCTGGATGTGGAAGAGAAAATCATTTCACTATTTTCCTATTTATTCCCTTGCTCTGCACAAGTCCCTGACAGGAAGGGGGAACCAGCAGGGGATCAGGCTCTGCTCCCACAGACCAGGGACAGGATGAGAGGGAGCGGCCTCAGGCTGGGCCAAGGAAGGCTCAGGATGGAACATTTCCTCATGGAGAAGGCTGTCCAGGCCTGGCAGTGGTGGAGCCTCCCATTACTGGAGGGATTTAAAGCTGTGTGGATGTGGCACTTGGGGACACGACCTTGGCAGTGCTAGTGCCACTCCATGGTCTCAGAGGGCTTTTCCAACATCAACAAAAAAAATCCCTGTTTTTTTCCCCCAGAGTTTCCCTAAAGCTCTTTAGACTTCCCTGGATCTTTGAGGGAACGGCTCCCCCACCTTCTGCAAACCCACAGAGGTTTATGGATACCCATGGACAAGCAGATGGAAAATCAAGCACAGATTACACCCTCGGAGTGGGATCAGGTCTGGAGAAGAGGAAGAGGGAAGGAGAATAGTGCTGTCCAAAGTGGAAATTCCTGCTGGCTCCAGCCCTCTCCAGAGCAGGAATAGAAGACAGGATTGGGAACATCCTGCCGCGGGTGACATCCGACTGGGATGTGCAGTGCTCCAAGTGTCTCTCAACTAATTGTGCTTTGTAATAGAAAGACTGAAACGAGGACAAAAAAAGCCTGACATGCCTATGAATGGCAAATGAATTCATCCTGCTTGGCGCGAGCACGGAGAACACGGATTAATTCATCACCATGGAACACACAAAGCGCTCCCACCCGGCACAGCCAGGAGAGGAGCATTCCTTTCCTCAGGATACACACGGGGCTGGGCACAGGTAGGGCAGGCCAGAGTTCCCTGGGGAGCATCTGTCCTGGGCATGCAGCCACTAACAGGGACACGGGGCCTTCAGCACCCACTCCTTCCCTAAAGGGATCACCGAGGGAACCTCCCAGCCTCAGGAGTTCATTACGATTTCATTCCTTTCCTCAAGCATTTCTGCTCTTCTTACAGGATAACAAATACCAAACGGAATCATCAGTCCCAGAATGGTTGGGGTTGGAAGGGATCTCAGGGATCATCCCATTCCACCCTTGCCATGGCACACCTTCCATCACAGCAGGTTGCTCCAAGCCCTGCCCAGCCTGGCCTTGGACACCTCCAGGGATGGAAGGACATCCACAACCTGTTCCAAGGTTATATCCAAATGTACCCTCAAAACCTCTTCTGGTTTCTACACCTGGGGCCTTTTCCCTGGACTCCTTTAAGGCACCACAACTCCACTGCACTCCCTTGAAATCTCCCCTGAGAAATGCTCTGGCACTTTTGGAAAACTTCCTCTCTCCCGAGAACAGCTGAGCTGTGACTGCAGCCCTTGAAGCGTCTGCCAGGGATCGCTTCCGTAATGCCGGCTTTTGATTTTGTACAGAAAACTCACGGAGTGAGTGGCCCTTGAAGGCTTCTTCATCTCCTACCTCTGAGCTCTGCCCTTTGCTCCAGCAGCAGCTGCTCCCTTTCAACCTGCCCATATGCTCTGCAGAAACTTCCAGAGCTCCAGCCTGTTCCCGAGAAGGCAGCAGCTCCTTGCTGAGGGAACTCATTAAAACTGGGGATCCTAAGAAAGGGGAAGATGGAAATGCTTCCGTGTCTCGCCCTCCTGGCTGGACACAGGGCCCATGCCTACACTAAGGAGAGGTTTGGGCACTTTACTGGAAACCTGCTGGCTTTAGATCATCCCTCTGTCATCCTCCCAAATCAGAGAACACCGCTGCAATTCCAGTCGGGAGAGAGGCCCTGGCTTTCTCCAAGGTGTTTGCAGCACATTCTGTACTTTTTCAACCAATGGGTCATTAAGAACTAAATTATCCTTAGAAGTATCTTCTGAAAGGAATAAATGACATCCCTCCACCACTGAAGGATAAATTCAGCCACATCCCCCTGGAATATGTAGCAGGACCCTTGCTGGAATATTTGTCCCTGTCACTCACCTCAGCAGTGCTGAGTGCAAACCAAGCCCAAGCTCAAGAGGTGTAAAGTTTCCACCCACCCTGTGTGGAGGCAGCTCCTCTTCCGTCACCCTCTGCCCCAAGGGGTGAGTTCTGAATCAGAGGGGCTTTCCTGCACAACCTGGGGGAAACCCTCAACCTTGCTCCCTTCACAGCATGGGCTCTGCTGAGCAAAGCCAGCCCCGAGCCCACACCCAGGCTTTGAGGGCAGCTCTGCATCTCATCTCCGCAGAGCTTCCTGAGGCATGGATGCAGAGGATCCAAGGATTTATCCCAGCAGGCTGTGAGGAAGCTGCTGAGCTCCCTGCGACGCCACGGCGGCAGAACCGTGCGACTGGGGCCCAGCACATCCTGTTTACAGCGTGCGCCGCTTCCGAAGGCATCCGACCATGGCAATTGTTGTCCTTCGGAATATGGTAATTGGGATATTTTTACCCAGCTCCACAACATATTTACAGCCCATAGCAGACTTTCAACAACAATGCAGCTTGGAAAGCTGTAAATATGGGACAATCATCCCCAAACACCCAGCTATCCTTCAACACATCTTGGCATTTGGGACAGCAGCTCCATTCAAAACATATGGCAGGGAAAGCTTTCCCATTGCAGGGAACGAGGGGCTTTGCTCCCTCCTGCTTCTGCTTTCAGGGTACTTTAAGGACTCTGTCCTGGATCTCCAGCTGGAACAGGACAGGGCAGGTTTCCATGAGGAAAAGCATCAGGATGGCCAGGAATGTGAAGAGGCAGCACTGGGGGTGGGCATGGCCACCACACCACTCCCAACCCAGGCAAGACCTTAAATCCATCACTCAATTTCCCTCTATAAAATCCTAAAATCCTAGAACAGTTTCTATAGTAAGGGATTTTAAGGATTGTATCAATTCACCTCCTGCCATGTGCAGGGACACCTTCCACTGTCCCAGGCTGCTCCAAGCCCCATCCAGCCTGGCCTTGGACATTCCAGGGATCCAGGGGCAGCCACAGCTGCTCTGGGCACCCTGGGCCAGGGCCTGCCCACCCTCCCAGGAACAATCACTTCCCAATATCCCACCTAGCCCTGTCCTCTGGCAGTGGAAGTCATTCCCTGTGTCCTGTCCCTCCAGCCCCTGTGGAAAGCGCAGGTCCCTCTCCCACCAAGGTGTTGGCAGCATCGGAGGGGATTTCCACAAATCCACGTATGGAGCTGGAGCCATAGAGAGGCCCAATTTGTTTTAATTATCCGTGTTTAGAAGCAAGTAAACAAAGAGAGATGGGTTTAATGAAAAGGGACGAACAGCATGGAAGCAGCTGGAAGGGTTTTTTTCTATCCCAATTGCTATTTTATTCCAGTCTTTAGTCACTTCTATCCCCAAATAAAGCAGTTTTAATCTAGGCCAGAAATCTAAGACCAGGTTTTATTCACATGGCAACTCAAGCTGTGGACTCTGCATCCCTGGAAGTGCTGGACAGGGCTTGGAGCAACCTGGGCTAATGGAAAGTCCCTGCCCATGGCAGGGGTGGAACGGGATGAGCTTGAAGGTCCCTTCCAACCCAAATAATTCCAGGATCCTACGGAGCACCAGCAGGAATCTTGGTATTAATTCTGAACTATTATAAATCTCTGGTCCCTCATTTAATTTATTCAAGGTTCATCTTTAAAAATCAAACCCCACAATAAATTTGTGGCTCTTGTGGTTTCTTTGTATTTCATAAAAGGTTTTTTTTATCACCCCGTGTTTGTTCCTCGGAGGAGCAACTCCAGCCCACGGCAAAGGGCGGCATGGGTTTGGAATGACCTGAAGGGAACAAATCCCAGCAGAGCCAAAGAAACCTTGCTACCTTTCCCAAGGGAGTCTGACAGAGCACACAGCACCTCACAATTCCTTGGACACTGCCAGGGATCCAGGGGCAGCCACAGCTGCTCTGGGCACCCTGGGCCAGGGCCTGCCCACCCTCCCAGCCAGCAATTCCCAATTCCCAAGATGCCATCCATGCCTGCCCTGTGGCACTGGGAAGCCATTGCCTGTGTCCTGTCCCTTCTGGAGCCCCTTCAGGCACTACCTGTGACCCTAAACATGATTAAATAACCAAAGATCCTCTAAATTTATATCCAGATGCTAAAAACTGTGCACACAAAGCTTCCAATAAATCCAGCAGATAACAATCCAACTTTGCACACGTTGCATAAGGAGGCTCCTTTATGAGCCCGGAGCTTTCCGTGCTCTCCCGGAAGAACCAGCAATTAGGAAGGTGAGGAAAGGTAATGGCTTTCAAACACCCTGCTAATCCCAATATTAGTGCCTTGCAAAGGGAGAACTGCCAGGAATTTGGAGGAATGCCCAGCGATCTGTCTTACCTTCAGTAATAAAACTGTGCTATAAACATGAGCGAGAGGCTTTGGATACACTTTAACCTTCCCTTTTTTTTTTTCTCAGGCTATTCTTTAGCACCAGTGCTAATCCAGTGGCTTTAAAACCTGCTGGAGAGATCCATCAACGTGCCAACAGGAAGCCTTTTATTTAGGATAGAGATCTTTAAAGTCGACTTTATTTCACTGCCATGAAGGTCTGTTTAATCCTGGAATCCCTTCAGCTACTGGAATAAAAAGGCACGACAAGAAAACACAAAGCAGCATTGGGAATGGAAGAGCTGACTCACTATTCCCAGACTCGGTGACTCCTGGCTGTGGGATGGATCTGAGGTGATCTTAATCTCAGTTTCTGTAAGCAAGGACCCCCTGGCGTGGTTACCACCGTGCAGGGGGTGGCTGCTCCCTTCCCCACACCTTTTTGTTATCTCAGGGGCTGGATGTATCCCATGGCAAGGTGTTTGAACTCCAGATCCTTGGCAGTGTCCATGGCCAGGCTGGAAGGGACTTGGAGCACCCTGGGATAGTGGGAGGGTGTCCCTTCCCATGACTCTTAAGGCTGAGCTTTATGATCCTCCCATCCCAAACCATTCCATGATCCCATCCAACTGTGTAAAGCAGAATTCCCTGGTTTAGCCACGTTTTCCTGTTGGTGCTGCAGATGGAATCCAAGCAGTGTTTACAAACCCAGCTGGGATAAGCCCAAGCCTGACCCAAATCAAACTGGATTTTAGGCCAAAGCCCTGCTCTGGCAGACCGAGGCTCCAGGATGGGCTCACTGTGTCCCCTGGAATCAGGGCTCGGAGCACAATAACAGCAGGACATGCCTCATTTCCGAGGTTTTGGGAATTTCCTTCCTCCCGGCGCTCGCAATATCCTGTTATGTGTGCACAGAGCAATCCTGCAGAAACCCCTTCGTGCACACTGGGATCAGCTGGAGAGGCCAGTGCAGCAGCACGGCTCCGACGTGGAGTCAGGATCTCATAGAATCAGAGAATGGCTTGGGTTGGAAGGAGCCTAAACCCATGCTGTTCCATGCTGCCATGGCAGGGACACCTCCCCCTGTCCCAGGTGCTCTGAGTCCCATCCAGCCCTGCCTGGAATTTCCTGCCATAGTAAATCCCATCCATCCACACTTAATCCATAAAGGGAATGAGCGTGGAGCGACTGCTGCACCTTTGGGGTGCTCAGGAATGAGCTGTACCTCCCCTCAGCAGCTTCAGAAGCTCGGGAGATGCAGAGCCACAGGAATTCCTCTGGGACGGGAAAACAAACTCCAAGTCCCCAAAGGCAATGTGAGGTTTTACAGCTCTGGCTGAATCCAAGCTGGGAATAGGAGCTTGGAAGGAAGTTCACACATAGCACAACTGGGAGCCAAACAAAAGCCATTGTGTGGAGAGGAGCATTAACAAGAATTAATATGTTTTAGATTAATTGTTAAAACATACCGGGACAAAGCTTGAGGGATTTGGATAAAAAACCCCAAAGTTTACTGGAAAATTAAATTGATAGGATCAGCTGACCCCTCAGTTTTGGGGAATTATGACCTCCTCACTCCACGCCCCATCCCAAGTGTTAAGGAATAATCTCTGTGAAGCCGCTCTTGATTAATTCCTGTGTAAATAAAATCCGAATCAGCCCCAATTTTCCCAAGAGAAGGGAATCAAAACAATGTGGAGCTGCTTGCTCAATCGCTCCCCAAACCCCATATTTCAGCATTTCCTCATGGAATTAGGCATCCCCAGAAATGTCAACGTCTCCATGTTAAATGGCTTGTCTACAAACACATCATAAATCCCTGTCTGTGCCGGGATCCAACCTGAGGCATCCCAGGCTCCCACGCCCTGTGTCAACAGAGCATTTAAGCCCCTAAATCATGCAGGCATCTCAATCTCTCTGCTTGGAACAGAGGGATGATGCTGGAGCTGGCTGAAACTCAGGGATACCAGAGCCCAGCCAGCTCCCATCCCCAAATCCCAACTGCCCGCGGGGCCAAATGCTCTGCCCCAAACTGGGCAGTGCCTCTTTGGACTCTTCTTTTTCTTAAATTCTATCAATTCACAGTTTCTGTGGGTCTTCCCTATCTCACGTTCTATAAAAACCAGGAACTGGTCAAAGTAAATAACAACTCAGTCCAGATTTAAGCCCAGTCCAATCCAGGGTGACTGGGTTTTGCTGCAGAAGCAGCAAAGGCAGCCCCAAGTTTGCTGTGTATTTATATTTTATAGGAAAGCTGAATAATGGAAACCACACACAACCTCTTGGATTTTTCCTATAAATATCTCAGCAGTCCCAAATCTCCGAGCACAATGCAAATCCACTTGGCTTTGACTCCTTTCAGGAAATTCTCAATGACTTCCTGTCACAAAGTCCAATAATCACTGTCTCTTCTCCAACCATTCCTAAATGCTCTGCTTTCAAAGTATGTCCCAACTTTCTCTGCAGAATTAACTCAAAAGTCTCTTCTTTGCATCCCTGCCTCTTCCTCGGGAACCAGGCTTGCATTTGCCATGTTCCCAAGGGATTTCCTGTTCTCTCATTTTACCATCAGGAAAGTAAACTGTAGTTTAGGCTCATGGAGGGAGACTTAGCCAGGTACCCTCCCTTTGTGTCCATGCTGGTGACAGCTCCAATTCCTAGAAATTGTGCCCAAAAATAAACCCACAACAAAAAAATAAACCAAATCAAAATACTTTAGGTCACCCTTGTAAACAAGTCCAGGGAATTCCACATTGTTTGGGCCATGGGGAAATTAAGGGATTGGGAATTTGACCAGTTGGGTTCTCGAGACAGGAGTTATTCCAAGGATCACACTCAGGGTTTGCTACATGTGGATAGAAATAAACAGATTCATTCCCACTTCCGTGGAGATAAAATGACACGAAATCAAGAGTACGGTGGTGCAGGGATCCACCACAGGTTCCAGGGAGCTCCAATTCCCTGTTAATTACCCCTGGAAAATAATTGGGTGCCAAATCTGGGCACACTCCTCTCTTTGGCAGCTCATGACAGATTTGTCTATAAAGTGCTGGGAAAATAAAGACAATTTCTGAGCAAATTGATCAGAGTGCAAATATTGATCCTTTTGGCCTTGCTGGCATTCCATAGGTTTCCTTGGAGTTCATTAATTAGGGAGCCTCCCCCTTGCAGTAAGGAGAACTCTTCCAGGCTCCGTCTGATCCGGCATTAAACCCCTGTCTGTGATAATGACTCCTCTAATCCGGAATTACCGGAGCTCCTCTGCAGTGACAGGAGCCACATCACAGGGCTCTCCTCGGCAGGGAGAGGATGCCACTCCCTGCAGCAGGACTTCAGCACGGGACTGACTGAAAAACGGGGCTGGAAGTGAAAGGTTGTGCTCAGTTTTAAGCTCAGCCCAGGCCAGGCTTACTTGTCCAGAGAAGCTGTGGCTGTCCCATCCCTGGCAGAGTCCAAGGCCAGACTGGACAGGGCTTGGAACACCCTGGGATAGTGGAAGGTGTCCTTGTCCATGGAACTTAAAATCCCTTCCAACCCAAACTATTACGCAATTCTACAAAGCGAGGGAATCTGCCTACAAATCCAGCAAATAACCTGGAATGTCGGAAATAACCCTGCTTGATACCTCCAGCTCCTTTTCCTGTGACCTTTGTCCAGGAGGATTTGATAGCAAACTCCTAATAAAGGAGTTGGCAAACACGTTGGGAGGCAGCCGCAGCTTTCCTGCTCTCAGTGGGAAGTTTATAGCCTGGATTCTGTTCCAATGGCTGTGCATACCATTAGCATATTTAAATAGGCTGCTTCCCAAATTAAAGTGGAAGGAGCTATAAAATGCTGTTGGCTGTGCTCAGTGTCTCCTTCTGAATAAAAATTCAGCCTTCCCTAAGATGTTTTTTGACTTGAATTTCGACAAAGAGGGAAGGCTTTGCAGGGAAAATAAGCAAGGAAAAAAGGCAGTTGAAGTACTCAGTGTTTACTACTGAGATACTCCTGACTGCATTCACCAGGAGCACCGGGGAGAAAAGGAGTTTGAATGCTGGTCAGAATTTAGAGATAGCAGACAAAAACTATGGATCAGGCCAGTTTTCAGTAACAATTTTCCCTGCTGCTGCATTCCCTGCATCCCCCCACTTCCCTTGACTGTTTTTCTGGTATGGATGCCCCAGCTCTCTCAGAGCAGAGGGGCTCCAGCCGTTGGAGCACCTCCCTGGCCACACTGGATGGGGCTTGGAGCAACTTGGGCTAGTGGAAGTGTCCCTGCCCATGGCAGAGGCTGGAATGAGATGATCCTTAAAATCCCTTTCGTCCCAAACCATTCCAGGATTGTGTACGAGTGCTGGTGCCTCATTCTGTCTTAAATCCAAGGTGCTTGTATTTATTCCACCTTTGGATACCCCTCACTTCCAGCTGTCCACTCTCCACCCCACAGCTTGGAGCTCCATTTCCACAGGGAGCCCATCCCAGCACTCCCAGGCAGCACATGATGCAAACCAGGAGGGAACCGCTTCTCTCTTCCTGCTGAATCGTGGCACGAAAGCAAAAGGAAACACATTCTCCTAGTCCAGCAGAAATATTCAAGGGGGTGAGTCAGGAGTTCCAAAAATACATTTCCTAAGCTGCAAAACAGAGCTGGATGTTGCCATGGCAGGGAAAATTCACAAGTCTCCAGCTTCTTTCAGAGATGAATCAAATCCGAGCGAGCCGAGTTTTCGGCTCCCCTCGCCTGCGTTTGGTCACTTTTGCTACTGATTTAATTTGTTGTTTTTTCCCTGGATTTCAGTTTTAAAGCCAAACCTCTAAGACGGATTTAAAGGGGCAGGTAGGTGTTTAGCAGGATTTCCACAAGTGCCTGGATACCTGATTCCCAATGATCACAGAATCCTGGGATGCTTTGGGTTGGAAGGACCTTATAGTCCATGTGGTGCCACCCCTGCCATGGGCAGGAACAGCTCCCACTACCCCAGGATGTTCCAGACACCATCCAACAGATCCACAATAAATGGGCTCTGTGCTTCCCAAAATCCTATTAGATCCCTGTCTGCAATTCCAGGCCCCAATGCCTGCGGAAATCTGGTGATTAGAGCTGGATCCTGCACCAGGAACAGGATCCTCCCCAGAACAGGAGCAGGATGGAGCCAGCCCTCAATGAAAGCCTTGATTAAATCACCTCTTGCACACAGACAGCAAGGTGCACTTAGGTGCATGTTCTCAAAAAGAAAAAAGAGGGAAAAACAAAAACCACATTCCTATTCCAGGCTCTTATTCACATCTGTTTAAGTTTGGAACACCTCCAACAAGTCTGACATTCCCGCAGGAGGAAAAGCAGGATTGGAATGGAAAGGGAGCTGGGTACAAGACAAGCCTGTCTGTGCCAAGGTCTGTGGATCCTCTCTGTCACCACGAAGCTCTGGAGCCAGTCCTGGGAGCAGGGAATTCAGTGTGACCTCCCTGACCCGGCAGCACGGGGACAGCGGTGTCACCTCGCCTGACCTCATTCTGCGGCTGCTGCCAGAGGCATCCACAGGAAGAACTGAGGGAATGTCACCTTTGCATTCCAGGGATCCAGGGGCAGCCACAGCTGCTCTGGGCACCCTGGGCCAGGGCCTGCCCACCCTCCCAGCCAGCAATTCCCAATTCCCAAGATCCCATCCATCCCTGCCCTCTGGCACTGGGGAGCCATTCCATGTTCTGTCCCTCCATGCTGTGTCCCGGGTCCCTTTCCTGGAGCCCCTTTAGGCACTGGAAGGAGCTCTAAAGTCTCTTTGGATACTTCCCTTTTCCAGGGGAACACCCCAGCATTTCCAGCCTGGCCCCAGAGTGCCCAGGAGCTTATGTTACATACTCCCGCTTCCCAGTGCTTGTGCCTGGGAGCAATTCCAGAGGATCCAGGTGGACAGGATCCATCCCCAGAGCTCACAGAATCCACCCCATTCTACAGAATCAGTTCCTTTAGAATAAAACCTGGTGAGATCCTGCTCAATGCTCTTCCCAATGTCAGGAAGTTGAACCCTTAGAAGTGCCCTTTCAATTCCAAAGGAAAGCAGGGAACACAAGCGATGGATTTGATTTTGTTGGCAAGTTCTAAATGCAAAGTCTCCAGTTTCTGTGAGATGCAAATCAGCTCTCAGCCATTCACTCAGCTTTGGGGCCGGGTGGTACCAGAAATCAAAATTAGGTGAGAAAATTAATAAATTAGCAATTTCCCGGGATTTAATAATCCTGCCTTGATCATTCCCTCCAGCTGATCGGCCCTGGGTTTACATTTCCAGCCTTCCTGTCAAAAACAGATTTAACACTATTCTAACATTTTGTGCTTCCAGGGTTTTTTCAAGGATGGCAAGAAACAACTCCCAGGGAGCGTTTCCATCAATCTAAGTGGAGAAGGAGGAGGGAACAAGTCAAGGAAAAGGAGTAGCAATGTCCTGCCATCTAAATGTCCAAGACCAGGTTGGATGGGGTTTGGAGTATCCTGGAAGGTGCCCCTGCTCTTGGCAGGGGTTGGAATGGGATGATCTTTAAAATCCCTTCCATCCCAAACCATTCCATGACTCCTGGCATAAACACAGCACTATCCAATGAACGAAATATTAATAAGTATCAGTTAAAGCACTCAAGACCTCCACAACTGGTGGCTTCCTTTTGCCACCTGAGACATTGGGAGCATGTTGGGAGCACATCCCTGCTCCACAGGGTCCCAAGGCATAAAGCCTTCCTTGTTGGATTCAGTTTGCTCCAATCCCACCAGCACAGCTGCTGCTCACAGTGATCAAAACATTTATTTTTGCTTCCCAGTAAAGAAACACTTTTCTCCAGCACCACTCCAGCGCCCAGGCGGGAAGTGGCGTGGAAAAGGAAAAGTGCTGGAGCATTTGGAGTGGTTTTATCCGGAGTTTAGCGGGTGAGAGCTGTGAATCCCAGGCTATTCAACATTCCTGCAGCAGCACCAGCAGCTGCAGAACCCCGCGCCTCAAACACAGCCCTCCCATTGCAGCTCATTTTATCCATTGTCCCTGCGGAGAGAAGCTAGAGAAGATTTGCAGGGTTCCACAGGAAGTGGCAGTGCTGGCTGATGAGAGCCATTTGCTGTTTCAATGGGAATGGGGACTGGGAGGAGACAGGCAATCACAGCATCTAACAGAGCCCTCCACTCCAGGAACCTCAGCCTGGCCAGGGGGAGTATCCTGAGTGTCACCAAAGCTCCTGACACAAGGAACCCGGACTGACGGCAGCCTCCCTTTTTCCTCAGAGAAACTGGTTTTATAGGAGCTGAGCATAAAATGAGAACACTCCGGAGCAGCATTTCATGTTCTTTTTCGCAGCCTTCCCACTGAAATCCCAGGACCATGGAATGGCTTGGGTCGCCAGGATCCCATCCACTCTCCCCCCATTCCCCGCACTGCCACCTCTGCCCCAAAACTGGGCTGTCTCTGCAGCCTGCCCCAGCTCCAGACCCAGCTGGGAAGGCGGGTGCCCGCAGTCCCTCCCTGCATGCCGGTGTGTCAGAGGCTGCCTGAGCCATCCTTTGCTGCCAGCCCGGTTTGGGTGAGCTGCTGGGATGAGCCGAGCACAGCCATTCCTGCCCAACAATACCGGCTCTTTGTTTTCCCGGGCTCCCCAATCTGTCCATCCATCTGTTCTCCCTCGCTTTCGATTCCCGTTTTAAGCTCCTGGGGAAGGATCCTCCTCTTTGTTTCGGCTCTGCTCCCTCAGAAGGAGGTTGGAGTTCAGACCCAGCCCACCCTGGCACTGGTTTTCCAAATAAATAAATCAAAGCCTCCATTTTACTCGGATCCAACTTGTTTTCTCATGACTCTCTGCCTCAATCTATGGTAAAAAAGAACCACCACAGATTCCCGGGAAATGGTTAAAAAAGGGCAGGAAACAAAGTGACTCGTCTTGGGCAAAGATGGAAAAACAAGATTTTGCTCTCTGCTTTCAATTTTTTGACTCCCAGACTTCGGAGGTAAATAGCACAAAGATAAAACAATGGTTTTCAGCATTGTTTGTGAAAAACAAGGATTTCCTATTTGCTCCCTGTCCCACTTCTCCGTGCGAGTGGAGCAGAGTTCGGAGTGAGCAGCAGCATGGAAAGCCAGGCCAGGCACTGAAAGCACAGGTTTCCTTTTCCCTCTTGCACACTGGGAATGTCCCCAAATCCATCCAGATTGGAATGTCCCCAAATCCACCTGGATCACCAGGCCAAAGGTGTGGAACAGGTCAGGAAGAAGCGTTGCAGGCAAAGGGCCGCCGTGACCCCTGAGATAAAGGCACTCACAAATAAACCCACTCCTTGATTTCCTCTTGGAATGCCTGCTTGGAAAAAAAATCCCTGTTTAGACGTCTATTAGTTTTGCAGGTTTTGGGGGGTTTTGTTGGATTTCTTTCCCATTTTGCAACCATCCAAGTTTGTTTTCCTTCCTTGCCTCATCAAGTCAATCGTAAACCACAAAAATAGAATTCCATGGATATGGTAAAGACATCTAATATGGCAAGAATGGGGAAGGATTAATTAATTGATAATTAATTTTCCAAATGTGTTCCATGCATTCTGAATCAACAAGAGCTTTCCATGGAAAAGGAAATCTCCGGCATCTTCCTGACTGGAGCCCGAGGGGAAGCCAAGGGTCTCTCAGTGGGACCAGGCAGGTTTGGTGGCTCCACATGGATATGTGTTATCCCACGACACCAAAGGGGCTTTCCCTATTATCCAAACTAAAAACTCCTGCATGAGGAACTTTTCCACTGGAAACATATTTATTATCCTAGCATTTTGTGCAGGGAAGCACAGAATAAGGAGGCCCTGCTTGTACAGCATGGTCTTGTCTCACTAACCTCTGAGGGACAAAAGCTACCCAACCCAGGATTTTATCCTTAAAAAAAAATCAGATTCTGCAAACTGAGTCGAAACCCACCCAAAGGTTTGGAATGAAAGCATCAGGAATTAAAACACATGGACTGGCTGCTCATTGAGTCACCTGTGCTCACTGGAGTGATGGACTGTTCCCATCGCATCCCTCTCTGCTGCATTTTTAGGGAAAACAAAGAAAAGAAAGGCCAAATTTTTCTGAAATCCATCTTCTAAATTAATTCCAAATCCCAAAAACTCCTCCAAATGTTTCCCTGCGAATCACTCTGGTTCTTGTTTTCTCTCAGGAGATTCAGAGCAGGGAAAAGGAAGCAAAACTCTGCCTGATTCATTATTGCCATGACATGAATTGCATGGAAAAGGCAAAAGCCAAGCAGGACCATGTCCCAAAGATGTTTTAATTGCTGATATAAAACTATGACAGGGAAAGCAACATTTTCCTTTCTTTTAAGGAAGTCTTCTCCTTGATAGGATCTCATTAAATATTGCTGGAGAAGAAAAACATCCCATTTACAGGATAACATCTCCTCATGATTAAGGCCCTTCCAGGCTTGAAACACGAGCCACTATCCAAGAAAATACGGATATTTATCTCCTTCCTGCCATAAAAAAGTCCTGCAAATTGCTGAAAACTGAGCAGGAAACTTCCATGGAGTGGGATTTGCAGCCTAGGATAATTCAGAGTTATTTCAGTTAGAAAAGAGCTTCAGGGTTGTGGAGTCCAAAATGTGCCCAATCCCCACTGTATCACCCAGACCAGACCCCAGACATTCCTTGGACACCTCCAGGGATGGGGACTCCACCCCCTTCCATAGTTGAGCACCCTTTCCATGGAAAAATTCCTCCTGATGTCCAACCTGAGCCTCCCCTGGCACAGGCTGAGACCGTTCCCTCCTGTCCTGTAGCTTCTGCCTGAGAGAAGATTCCCAGCCCTCACCTGGTTCCAGCCTCCTGTCCAAGAGCTGTAGGGAGGAGGAAGGTCTGAACCAGTTGGGATCATCCTCCCAGTTTCTCCAGCCACTCTGGAGTCTCTTCCTGGTTGACAGTTGGACCAACCTCAGCGATTCTGAGATTCTGTGATTCTCCAGACCAGGTCCCACAGTGTTAAATGAAAATGGAATTTAATCTCCTACATGGATATGAAAAAAGACCAGTGGAAAAAACCCTCCTGGTGCTTTTAGTCCCTTTTCAAGAAGTTCTATCAAATAAATGTCTTTGGCCAACTCCATTAGGGAGCAATTAGGCCTTAATGGCCATCTAAATCCATTATCAGTGGACATTTAACCTTGCAATATTTAAAGATAATATTTAATTTGAGCAAATTAATGGGCTGCCTGTGAGACCAAAGAGATCTACTTAGGCTCTCTGGTTTTCCATCGGGGATATTTCCCTTTGGATAGTGTGACAGGAAACTGGGAAAGTTGGTCTTCATGTTTGGAGCTCAAATAAACATCAATAAGAGTTAAAAACAGAGCAAAATCTCAGATAAGCACCTGCTTTATCCTTCTTACTGCTCCCATTATTTCCATATCCACGCACAGTTATTTCCATATCCACGCACACCTTCCACTGTCCCAGGTTGCTCCCAGCCCCAGTGTCCAGCCTGACCTCGGACACTGCCAAGGATCCAGGGGCAGCCACAGCTGCTCTGGGCACCCTGGGCCAGGGCCTGCCCGCCCTCATAGCCAGGAATTCCTTCCCAATATCCCATCTAACCCTGCCCTCTGATAGTAGGAAGCCATTCCCCCTTGTCCTGGCACTGTAGACCCATGTCCAAAGCTCCTCTCCAGCTCTCTTAGCCCCAGAACTGTATCCCAAGCAGACTGCAAATTGGTAATTTAACACAGATCTAGAAATTCCAGCTTAAGGAGGAAATTTCTCTCTTCATTCCAAGGATCTTGCCACCTTATTTCCAAAAGGACAGGAATAAAAGCAGGGAGCACCTTAAATCCATGCCTCCAGCTGTAACTGTGAGTGATGCTCTAAGATGTCATCGCTGGCGTCTCTTTTAAGAGAAGTGACGACATCCAACGTCTGCACTATTTCAGTCCCCAGAGAACTTCCCTGATGGAAGCAAAGCCACGCTCATGGAAGAGCTACTCCAGAAGTAGGTTGCCATGTCATTGCCACACTGAAGGTTAGAGGTGTTTCCTCTGCGAACTGAGCGCTTTAAATAGTGCTGACTTTGCACATCAGGCACACTCGGTGCCGCAACAACGGGAAAGAGGAGCTGGAGCTGCACGAGCGCAAGCCTGGCACGGATCCACGGAATTTCGGCAACTCACAGCCATTTCCTAGCACTGTACACACGTGAAATTCAGCGTGGAATTCAGGAATGCAGGAGATCCTTCCTCTGGCACAGTCAGTGGAACTTGTCTTTGGTAGCAGTTATGGAATCAGGGAGTGGGTTTGGATTGGAAGGACGCTAAAGCTCATCCAGTGCCACCTCTGCCATGGGCAGGGACAGCTCCCACTGTCCCAGGCTGGGAGCAGCCCCAATGCCCAGCCTGGCCTTGGGCACTGCCAGGGATCCAGGGGCAGCCACAGCTGCTCTGGGCACCCTGGGCCAGGGCCTGCCCACCCTCCTAGGGAAGAATCCAACATCAGTAAGGATGAGCGCCAATGGTGGAAGGAAGCAATGGATGGACACCAAACCATCCAAACACCAGTTTCCACCAAGAAACCACCAAAATTCAGGCGCAAATATAGTAGTGCCACCACAAACCTTATTAATTTCCTTAATTCCAACCGTGGAAACCAACAGCAGCAATTAGGGAAAGGTGACTGGCCTTTGGTTCGCCTAAGAAAAGCTCCTCAGAGGACTCTCACCCATGGCTTTGGGGCTGAGGAGATCTGGCTTCATCCTGGCCCTACTGGAGCAGGGAGAACTGGGGTGTAATTACACACCGTTCCTGTCAGAGTGGAATCTGTAGTACATCACTAATGTGTAAATGACTAAATAACTTAATTAGGTGAAATGAAGTGCACTTACAACCACAGATGCTTATGCCGGATCAGGATAATGTGGTGTGTGGGAATATATCCCTGGTTTTTTAAAGATGTTTACATTTAACAGTAGGCCAAGGAAATGTGGAGCATGCACTGGTGAGAGGAATGGCAGGGAATTTTTTGAAAAGGGAAAAATGTTTGCCACATCCTTTCAAACTGATGGAGAAAACCATTTTTAAATCACTTCAAAATGCTGGAAGGAAGTAACTTTTCAATCCCTGCCAATATCAGATCCCAGCAAAATCCTAAGGGGAACAGGAGAAAAAGTCATTCTGACCACCCTTTTCATGAAAAACCTGCTCCTAGGGAAGTCGGCAGGAAAATTCCCATTGCTTTCCATGGCCAGGGAAGAGCACAGAGAGTGCACCTGGTGATTCAAACCACAGGACCGAGCTCGCCAGTTCTCCACGTGAGCCTGGCAAATGGAATGGGAGAAGCGCTGAAATCACTCCCAGCACTTGTACTCATCCATTCATCCATATTCATCCTTCCCCTCTCCCCGAATCCATGCTGGAGGTGAATGGAACACAACCATGAGCACGGGCAGAAGCTGAATAAGCCCAATTATGGGATGTGAGCTTGAAGGAGGCTTCAGTCAACGAAGCAACCAGGAAATGGGAGCTTTAATTTTCCATTGATGGATAAAAGGGAAGGATACAAGGAAGTGCCTGCACAAGTACCTATGGAGCTGGAGCACATCTCATTCCCAGAAAACAGCCTGGGGTAGTGGAAGGTTCCCTGCCCACGGAAGAGGCTTGGAACAAGATGAGTGGTCAAGTCCCTCCCAACCCAAACCATTCCAGGACTCCAGGAAAATAAAGTCAAGGTTCCCAAGCGGCAGTGCCCAGATTGCATTTTCCATGTCATCTTTCCCATATTTATTAATTAGCTGCCTCTAATGACAAAGACAAGTAGCTGTTTGTCGGATTTCTGAGTGAGATGGACACCAAAAAAATTCCTAAATCCAGGATTAGGCAGCTAGCTGCCCAAATTTTTGACGATTCCATACGGAACCTTCACTAAATGAGATGTTTTTCCAAAATGTCCTCTCAGGAAACTCTAAAGATCCAAACCCTTTTCAAATTGGAAAAAGAAGTTGCCATACTGATTTTGGGAGAGCAAAACAGCTCATGGATGGAAGGCAAAATCGGGACTGAGTCAAAAGTGTTGGAATAAGGAGTTGGAAACGGTTGCTATTAGTCACCGCCTTGGAAGCAAACCCAAAGCTGCTAATGCTAGGGATGTTGAGGAGGGCAGGGGCTCCCTGCAACTTAGAAGGAATTTTCTAGGATGAGGTGAAATGTGAGGCAGCAAATACTCCCTCTCTTTAGGTCCAAAGGAGAATTGTACCTCGCAGGAAGGGGAGAGGAGGTGTTTGCCTCTCCCGGGAAGTCTCACCCTCAGAAGAGCCTCCATTTCACATCTCCTCCTTGGGAGCCAAGCGAAATCAATTAACGCTGCAACTGGAACCAATTAACCCTCGGAAAAGCACAACACCAAGCACAGTGGCAGTCTTTAATGAATGGGATAAATGTAATAAATCCATAAATAAGAATGGAAAATGCCACAGGCTGTATCAGGTGGGCTCCTGATTCTACAGAGACAGCCTAAGTGTTTGGGGGGTCTAAAAACAAATACAAACTTCCACAAAACCAGGATTTCAGCAGCCCCAGGGGACAGTTGGGATGAGATTCATCCCATTTAAGTCCAGCCACCTCAAAGCAGGGCTGTAGTCCCCGAGCCAGCTTTACATGCGGGTTGAAGACGGATCCCTTGAAAGAGGCACCTTAAACCCTTATCTTGAAGGGAGATAAAGCTGCCTTATCTGCAGGGAGGCACCTCGATGCTTCTGCTCGATTAGGATGCCAGTGTTTGATCCAAGTCGCAGTGGGGAGATGGGTGCCATCTGTGACACGAGCCAGCAGCCCAGCCTCCCTTCCCCTCCCTGGCTCCTCAGCCGGGAGCGGGAACAATGCTCTGCCTCCCATCCCTGTCTTCAGTGTCAGCTCTCAGCTCTGAATTCATTCCTGTCCACATTCAGCTGTTTTCTGCCCTTTTCCAATCGAATTCCGAGCAACAACACCGGCAAATGGGAGACTAATCGTCAGATTATCCCGATCGGCTTGCAGTTCCTTCCTGAACCAGATCCTTCTGACAGCAACGGGCAAGGCAAGGGGCTTAAACCAGCAAAAAAAAAATCTTTTTAAATATTATTAATAAAATTCCAAAGTGACTCCAGTGAACACACAGCACTGGTGACCCTTCATCATTCCCTGTTCCCTGTGAGGGCTCCATCCCTCTGGACACCAATACAAGTTGATTTTTCCAGTGCTGAGATGAATAAGAGGAAACAACTTTCTCTTCTAAAAAATAAAGAGGAATAAAGCTGCTTCTTTTATAATCCTGCACTTTCTATTTAAGCTCCTGCTCTTTTGGATTAAGGAAAGAACAACTCACCATTAGGGCCTGCCCTGTTTATCAACATCACAATTGTGCCCGAGAGCCACAGGATTTATTTTACACTTCAAAAGATGTTAGAAACCAGTTTTATCTCTATTTAAAGTTTCAATATAAAATTTAAGAGAACTCATTCTCCCCTTCTAGCCAGATATTGTGGTTTGATGGCTACAAACACTTGCAGGGAGGGGGATTCCAGGAGTGGAAAAATGCAAATAAAACTGACTTTATCTGCTCAGTTTTGTCTGACAGGGGTTTCACTTCCTTCCTCTCCTCCTAAATATTAAATAAGGAACTTTTTCTGCACCTTAGACAAGATGAGAAGGGGCTGGAGTTGCTGCCTAAATCACATCCAGACAAGCCCACGGGCCGGACACAGAAGAACCCTTGGGTTTGGAACGCGTTTCACCACTGTCCCACATCACAATCACAAACAAATGGCAGAGCTTTCAACTCTGGCTTCGTGCTGCAAAGAAACCAAATTTTGTCCCCAGAAAGACACAATTTTGCCCCCAAAAGCCCAAATCTTGCCCCACAGTGCTCAGATAATGAAGGGATTTTCCTGTCCTAAACAAGTCACTTTATATACATTATCTATAAATATATTTTCAATTTGACAATATTCTTGTGCTTCCATTGAATTGCGTTTGTGGCTGAAAGGATAAGGCCAATTTAATGCCAAAAATTCTCTGGTGAAAGGTTTCTGCCACAGCCAGGGAAGCAGCACCTGTGCAAGGAGCGGCGTGCGACAGAGCCGGCAAGCAGATAAATGCCAAGCTCTGGCTTTCTGTTCTGATCCTGGGGATCCTTCCAGGTGAACTTCCTAATTGGATGGAAACACATTCCCAGGGTTTGCTGTGCACTTCAGTCATGGGCAGCATCACTGCTCCACACTGACCAAAGCCCTTAATCAAAGCTTGACACAAGCACGGAGCAAACGCTCGGCACCGCGCTGCTGCTAATTAACATCGCTTCGAAAAGGCAGAGATTGCAGGATGAAAAAGTGAATCTATGGAATAAAAATGGGAAAACATATGGAATAGAAACAAAAAATATATGGCAGAGAAAAAAGATTTAAAAATCTACAGAATATAAATGAGGACATCAGGAGAGGGAAAAGCCTAATGTCCACTCATTAATGTGCCAGTTCATAAATTAATGCTGTAATTTGTAGTGTTTACAAAAGAGCTAATTTTAGGAACGGGAATCTTCCTCTGTTTATCCAACAAGACCCAGGATTTCCTAAGTAAGTGTATGTTTCCAAAGAGTATAAAATCAACAAAGGAATTAGGGACAGAAAACCCAAGTGAAGTGACGCTGACAACTCCGACCCTGCTGAATAAAGAATCATCTGGGCTCTGCTCAGGCCTTACCACATCACTGTACGCACAACCCAAGGAAAACAGCTCACCCTGGAAAAGCACGAGGACCAAGAGCTCAGATGCTCCTGTGGATGAACCCAGGACATGCTGCCATGGTCTCAGGTAAAACTTACTCAAGCCCTCAGGCCACCTTCTTCCAGCTCTGATGCTGGATCTGCCTTATCAGGAGCACAGTAGCCTCATCCCTGCTCCTCTCCCAAAATCCCTGCTGTCACTTCTCCCTTAAAAAAATGAGGAAAACCATGCCATGCCCGATGGAAGTCTCAGCAGGGATGGACTGTGCTCACAGAAATTCCCGAAGTCCACCCAAACAACCTCGCGCCACTGGAATTACAGCGCCTGACGCTGTCCCAGCCTCTTCTCTTCCTGTCTTTGTTCCTGAAATCCCAAAGAAACAAGTCTGGTTTGTGTAATTTCATTAGACCCCGATATTTCAGCCTCTCCTCTGCCAGATCCCGCGATCACCTCAAACAGGGATGCACCCAAAGAGGAGCATCAGAGCATCATCAAGGAAAGAGGAGAGTTGAGGGAATTGATCTGTATTTGCCAGCTTTGCTTCCAGGCTGGAAGTTTGTATTCCAGCCACAAACTTCCCGGCGAGGTTTGTCCTGGAAATGCTGCCGGACCCTTCAGCGCAGTGGCCCTGGCAGGTGCTCCCACAATCCAAGGCCATAATTCAATCAAGCCGTGGGCTGACGTCAGGAACAAAAACAACTCAAAGGCTGTTTGTGAACGGGCCCAGAACCCCTGAGATTCAATTAGCCTTGATATTCTATGGGGAATCTTATTTAGCTGGATTTAATATCACCAAAGCTTGGGAGCAGTTATTTATCAAATAGGTTGAGCACATTTAACTGTACAGGCTATGGAATAGAACGTTAACCCCACAATCCCAAATTTTCAGGAGCAACATTCGCAGGAAAAACAACACCAGGAGCGAGTCTGATTTTTAGATACTATAGCACAAAAATAACTGAATCCCTGTTTTCTTAGGCATTACATCCATGCCTAAGAATGAACCCAATGATTTCCGTGTTTTCCCATTTGTGGACCCCTACAATTCCCCTGGCAGAAATCCTGATCTCTGCATCCTTGATATTCCAGAGGGTTTTGGGTTGGGTTTCTAATGTACACTTGGCTGGGACCACAGGGTGACACAGACACGGATAGGACGGAGGACAGACACACACATGTATGGGATGGAGCACATACATGCACACACGTATAGGATGGAGACTATGCATGGACACACATATAGGATGGCACACATACACACGTACAGGATGGTGCACATACATATAGGAGGGAGGACACACATGTACACACACGTAGGACGGAGAAGGTGACACATACGTGTGACTAAGAAGGGACCGTGCACACAAACATGACAAAGGGATGTACGTGTGTGACAAAGCAGGATGTCTACATAAACACATCCCTGTGACTAAGGGGACCATACACACACACATATATGACAAAGAGGGAGCCTATATATTCCCAGCCCTAGGCCGGCCCAGGGTGCCATATACACACTGCTGGGAAGCTGGGCACAGGGCAGGAAGGGCCGAAGCTGCCAGGAATGCTGCCAGGAATGCCGCCTGCATCCTGCATGGCACCTGCCGTCGCTCTGAGGCCAGAGCTGGAGCCACTTCCCCTCTCCCGGGAGTCGGAGAGCTGGGGAGCCTGGGCTCCTCTGCTCCTGCTGCAGCCCCTGTGCCAGGGTCACCACTGTGCCAGGGTCACTGCTGTGGCACAGAGCCGGTGCAGCCGGCAAGCAAACCTCGAGTAAAGGACACAGCACCCACCGTAAAGAAGAGGCCCTGACCGTGCCAGCTCCCGACCACCAGCACCACGCTGAGGATCGGCCAGATTCCACAACCCGGCAGCACAGGCTCCAAACTGGATGCACACCAGCACTGACAACAATAGGACACAGCTACTACTGTCATTACTACCACAAGCAGTCTTGAAAGATGTAGTGACTGCCACAAAGCTCTCACACCAACAATGCACCCAAGATCCACTCAAATTATCCCGTTTTTCCATCCACCTGGCTGAATGTAGCTGAACTGCCTAACATTTACCTTGGAGGAAGGAATAAACACTCCACCCTCTCTCCAGGCTTTTCCTGATAGAGTTTGCTAGGAAAAGAAATTCCACAACAGCCTTGAAAAAAAGAATTTAACAATTAATTAAGAATTTGGGCATTCCAACACGCTGCTTTGCCAGGATGTTTTCCCTGCAAACAGCTCCAACTTGAAAATTTAGCAGGTGAGTGTTACCAGCCCAGGAATTTTTGCCCAAATTTACAGGCTGGAAACCTCCAAAGGGCACAGAGGTGGATTTAGGGCACAGGACACCTCCCAGACAACCAAAAATCAGTGGAGGCCCCTCCACATCCCACTGCCACCGACTAAGGGGCGGCACTGGCTGCGGGAGGAAATTCGGCGACGACTTTTGCCAATAAATAAAGGCAGATTCAATTATTGCAGGAACCGGGATGAAGCGCCGCCATCCCTCCCGGCTGCCGACGTACGGCAGGAACTCCACGGAGTAGCCACTGGCAGATGGCACATCCTACCACATGTATATTCATTTTCTATGCTGAACCGTATGAAACCTTCCCAGTTTATTCCAGCTTTTCTCTCTGATGTCCACCGCCCTGGTATCTGGGAAAATGTTGGGAAAAGGCCTTTAAACTATAACTGCTCCTTACAAAACAGCTGCAGAGCTGTTGTTGACTGATTGGAGCTGATTTAAATCCCATCAGGATATCAGTCCCTGAAAACCACAGCTCACCGGTGCTCTCCCTTTTTCCTGGGATTTGCAGAGCCCCAAATTTCCAGTTACTAAAAGTTTACCATGAGGAGTAAATGTTTGAGCTGTAAAGCTTCCAAAATTACTTTGTTTATTAGAATAGATGAAGAAAAAAAAGCAAAAGGAATAATTTGAAGCTCAAAGCAAAACTGTTTATAGGACAGCTTCTAGTGCTCCAAGATTCCAGAGAGATTTCAGCAATTAACAGCATAAACTTCCAAAACTTAAATCCATCCTATATGTTCATGTGGTTTAGTTGTTCCTGTGTTATTTAAGTTATTCCCCTATATTTAGTTATTACAGTACTACAAGGGATTTGCTGATCCTGTCAAAAAAGCATCAAACAGCTTCTTCATAACATTCCTGGGATCCTAAAACGGAGACTTAAATCCTCTGACTTCCTAGATAAGGAAAATATCCAAGTAATTCCCAAATTCTCTTTAAATATTGGGGGGGAAGATAAAAAAATTAAATCCCTTTATTTCTGCAGTAGCCAAAAAATAAGTGGCGAAAGATGAAAATTTGGTGTTCCCAGGATTATTTGTGCCTATTTCATATTTCTTGGGAATTCAGGCTGCAGAAGCCACTTTTGCCTCTGACAAAAATCCATATGAATTTGGGAGTGGCACAAGTACAAATCCAATGGGAAGAAGCCAAATTGTACCTCACATGTTTTTTTTCCCCTGAGCATGCCTTGTACTCCCACTGAACTCCGAGCCAGGCCTAAGTTCCCTGGTTTAACGGATACACTTTGTTCCCAGATCCCTCAGATACAGGGAATAACGTGAACCACTATTCCTGCTCCTGCTAAACTTGGCAAGGGCAGCCAGAGTGTCCCCACATCAAGTGACATTTGGCTGGATGCGGCCCCGGAGTGGTTCCGTGGCTCCAACAGGGAATTCTGAATTATTAAATATATTCCTGAGCCCTGACAAGGTAACACAGAATGAGGATGACAAAAAGCACCTAAAAATCCCCATCTCCATTATCCAAGGGGAATGATTGAGCTGGGTTTATCTGTTTAATTACCACGGCAGGCCCGCAGCTCCCGGATTTAAATGTCTGAGGGACTGAAGGTGTCTGCGGCTCTGGAGCGTCCTTTGCAGGCCACGCTCCGTTTGCTCCTGAGAGTAAGATCCAGGATTTCTGCTCTGGAACTCAATATCCCGCCCCTCCTCCAAGCGTGCTCCGGGCTGGATCGGGCCAATTCCAAACCCCAGAGCATAGGTCTTTTGCTGCCCCCACGGAAGTGGCTGAGATAGGGCTCGGAGGGGAGGAGAATCCCGAGTAAACATAGCTGCGAGGATGGGAGGTAACAGCATTCCTCTTCTCCTTAATCATAATTACGAAACATTAGCAATGGAAAACAGGGAAGGAGCCCCTTTCGAAGAGCTCCGGAGTTTTCAGCAGGGAAAAGCCACGAGGAAGATGACCCAGGCAGCCAGGGCAGGAGGGTCCTCTGGCACTCTGGAGCCTGCAATGCTGCCTGGCAAAGGGAGCAACACGGGGATGCCAAGCCAGCATCCCAACTGCAGCATTATTCTCTCTCTTTTCTGACATATACCACGAAAAACAGGGGCTCCCCTTCAGAGCCGCTGACGGAACCACAGCAGCTCCGGACCTGCTGCACCACTTTCTTTTTCAAAGCAGGTTTTTAGTAAAAAATTTCCCTTTTGGGTTTTTTTCCCTTTTTTATTCTTTGGAATGGCATGTCTGCATGATAAGCCCCAAACACATCCCTTGCTTCCCAAATCCTCCCTGGCACACACACTGTTCCTACCAAGAGCAGCAGGACCCGTGCAGGCATCCCAGGTGTGCCTCACCTGAGCAGCTCCGAAACATCTTCTGGAGAAAGCCTCAATTTAATTCCATTTTTTGGATGACCAAATAATAACAACAAAATCCTGCAGCTTTCCCACCAGGCCGCACTTCAAAACCAGACTGTACTTAAAAAACCCCACAATATTTGTTATAATTTCCTCACCAAACATCGTGAATAAAATACTAAGGAATTTAAACTGTGCTGGATTTGTGATTCCCTTGTTAGAGATGTATTAATTTGTTGCTCTAATGCAGGCCAAGCCCTAATCAAACTAATGGCAAAATGAAAAGCGAGGATTTAAATCCTTTAAAGGGACTTTGCTTGATTTGATCAGGCAAAGATTGGGGATTTTTCCCTTTTTTCTGGGCCATGGGAATGGCCAATGATAAAAATTCCGGTTTTCTCTGATTCTGCTCCCACCCACACGTTATTCAAACAGCTACAGAGTGGGCAATCCAGAACAGATGCTCCCAAACGGAGGTAAAATTCCAGCCTTTAAATAGAAGGAGCAGAAATTGAACGGAATCAGGAAGATGTGGGCTTTGATTAACAGATAAAAACCAAAATATGTTAAATGTGACAGACCCAGGGAATTCTTGGGGGAAAAGCTGCTTCAAAATCCGATCCCCAGCAATCATCTCTTCATTTTATAGTGCCTCACACTTAAATGAGGATAAATTTCCTATAAATTTACTAGAGAAGCAATTGCAAACTCCTCCCAAAATTTTAGTAGATGTGAGAAAATGAATTTTATTTTGGCAACTGTCCTAAAAAAAGGGCAAACAAAGCAGGAAAAATAAAAAGCAACCCCCCACTTCAGCGCAATGAATGTGCATTGTTCAATTGAAGTAACAGCTATTAAATCACTTTCCAAATACGATCTAAATTGGAGGGAACTCCAGGGGAGTTCATTTCCCAATCCCTCCAGTCTCCCCCAGTTCTCCCAGTGCAGGTCAGAGGCTCCAGCCTTGGTTCAGTGCCCTGAGCCGAACACCTGCAAACATCAAACAGAAACTCCTGGTCCTTTCCTGGGCTGACAAAAGCCTTTCATGTGAAAAATACTCCCTGGGAATGTCACGGCTGGAGCTCAGGTTACATTCCTTTCTCCCTCGCAGCCCTCCCTGCTTTGGAACATGGGGAGAAGCCATGTTTGTGGAATTCAAGATTCAAAGGGAACAGGGCTTTACTTTCTTTTCCCTCGCACATTGCAAATCACAACACTGCATCATGGATTAGCTGAGGAAAAAGCCACTGGGATGACTTTAAGCAGGAATTATTCCCACACTTCCTAAAGTCCACTTAGCTTCGCTTCCCTGCTTGGGATTACTTTGGGGCGCCTGTTTTTTTTTATTCTCTATTTTACAGCTTCTATAAGAGAAGTTTGGGGTTAATGCAGAGAAGCTCAATAAATCTGTTTTTAAGGAGGAATATTTAAAGGTCAACTCTAACTTCAGAGGGAGAACTTCCAGAAGGAAAACCAGGATACAGCCCGCTCACTGAAATTCCCTGGTAGCAATCTGCATAATTAGAATAACAGACTATGTCTGCTGTTATTCATGGAGCTGCCTTGAATCCTGCCACAGAACGCATCTCTTGGAGCAGCATCCAGGTATTCTCAGATGCAATGCCAATTTCCCAACCCCTGGCTCCTTGTATCCCTGCCTGGGCAAACAATAGCCACCAACTCCATCCTCAGGCCACACATCCACCCTCTGCCAGGAGCAGCTGCGGGGATTAACCTCCAACTTTTTGGGAAGCACCAAGCACTCACTGCAAAATTCCCTGTCTAACAACCAACCAACAGACATTGCAAGAGGAAAATTGCCCTGATTTTCCCTTCCAGAGGCACCCCTTGCTTCCATTGTGCAGACAACCACCAACGCTCGGCGCCCGCTGCTTCACCAAGCTTCTCCTTCATCCTCCACCACCAGACACCGGTGTGGTCAGGGAATTCTCTTGGAATTCTGTCTGTGGGGGAGTTCAGGTGTTGTTTTAAGTGGTCTTTATCTCCTTATTCCTAACTTCCTACAGCTCATTAAATCACCCTCCTGGCTACACCGATGGGTCAAAATTCTTCCGATTATTTCAGCTTGCAGGACAATAAAACACAATTTAATCGCTCCCTTCTCCAATTTGTCCTCCTGATCCAAATGACTCCGGAGATGAGGTTTAGGAGAAATTATTAAATATAACTCTGGAGTCATTTGCTGTCAGCCCAAGTGGTGGTTGCTGCATGGACTGGGCTCTGAGCATGACAAATTGATTTGTCTGGCACAACCACTCCGCACTCCTCTCCAGTGAAAACAAATAGAGTGGAGATTTTAAGTCCAGCCTCATTGCTTCAAAAATTATGTCAGAAAAGGACAAAAACTGGGATTCAAACCTATAGCTCATGTTTGGAAAGTTATCTCAGCCCAACAGCAAAATTCTTCAAGTTGCTGTATCACAATATAAACAAGTTTGTGAAGATAAAACAAACCCAGGTTGTTATTTGAAAATCTAAATAGAATAAAATGCACAAAATGAGTGTTTAGGTGGAGATTGATCTGAAAGAACCAGACCAACTTCCAAGCAGAAATCCTGCTCCAGAAATAAAAAGCTAAATTATGTCCCTGTATATTTAATAAAATACTGAATAAAGAGAAGAAGTGTCTTGAAGTGAGCAAAACCTGCAAATATCAGGCACTAAACTCTCTGCAATGAGGGGTTTGTCTGTGGATTTGCAGGGAAGCCTTGCCCAGATTCCCGATTCCTTGCAGAATCCGGGTACAACAATATGCCGGCCGCTGTGCTGGCATGTAGAATGGTCTGGGCATTGAAAACACTGCAACTCCCCACCTGTACATCGAGGCAGGAAAAGCAACTCCATCCCAGAGCAAGGAAATGTGCAATAGGGATCTTTGGGAGTTCTCCTGCTCATTTGTCAGGCACATAAAAGCCTCCCTATAAACTTGAGTTGTCAGACAATTATTGTCCACACATGTTCTACTGCAGAGAGCTCCGAGACTGCTTTTGTCATCTCACACCTGTTTTTAGGGAATGCAGGAGATGCCCATCAGCCCTACCACAGCCAAAGGAACAAATCATCCACCTAAAATTCAGGAAACTCTTCCAAAACATTCTCATGTTTAAAAACAAAATGCCCTGGCTTTATGCAGCTAGAGAAACTCACCTGAAGATTTTAATTCCCAAAAAATATTCCATCAGCAAACAGCATTCTCTAATCCTAAAGACTCCTTTTCCTGCTGTTTATCCTCAGATACTTGTTTTATTTATTTAACTGCAACAGCCTTTGATTCTGCTTCAATTCTAATGCACAAAATTCATTTGCACACGAGAGGTTTTGACTATCGTCCCTAACAGACAAAGACAGGCTTTGGAATTGGAAATAAAAAAAATCTCCAAGGCTCAAATTACTAAAGGAAAAAGAGAAATCTACTGTAAAACTAAAACAATTTTAAGCAACAATTAACCAGAGAAGAAGTCCGGTGGTTTTCAAAAAATCAGAAATGTTTGGCGATGCTCTAAAAACCTCACAGGCTTATGGAAATCATAATAATAATAATAATAATAATAATAATAATAATAATAATAATAGTCAGAATAACCAGTGCTTAGGAATAATTCCGCTGCAATCCGAACGAATCTGCTGCCCACAAGAGATTAAAGCACCACAACAAAGGTAATGCCTATGGATAAATAAATCCCAATGTTTTCGCTATGGATGGAACAAAAAACGGTACATACTTGAGCCAGTAAAATGTCCACTTGCCAAGGAAGTTGGTCCATTTTTCCCACTGCTCACGGGAGGTGAAAACATCTAAAAAAAACAAAGAGGCATTACTAGTGCAAAACAAGCCATTCCCGGGTCCACTGGCAGTCCAAAGTTCCTCGCAGGTTCCTTAGGAGTTTCTCTCCCCCAAACCATCGTCCCCCACAGCCCTGCAAAGGCGTCCGGATTCCTCGCAGCCCCCACCGCCCTTCACCACCAGCATCCCGCTTTTCCAAGGCTCATTAGCTTCCCAAGCAATCTGCCCTCGCCAAAGCCTCTGAGCCACGCCAGTGCCCAGCCACCTTCTCCAGCCTGGGAAGCGGGGCTCGCTCCCCTCTCCCCGCCGACAGAGGCGGAAAAAGTTGGGATGGGTCGCAACCTTGGTCATCAATGTAGCAACGTCCACTTCCATCCCGCTCCAGGATTTGCCTGGCATGTGGGAACCCAAATAATAATAATGCAAAGTGCCACCTGCCCTAAATTCTCATTCCGTCTCTCCCACCGAGCAATTGGAAGCCAGGCTCGCTCCTCGCCCCCTCTCCCTCCCTCTCGCGCTTCTCTCTCTCTTCCCAGCGTTTATTTCGACCCTAATTGGTTTCTCCCTTCTCCGACGTGTCTAGTGGATAATACGCACCTTCCCTGAGTCAGAGCCTGCAAAAAGCCAAGGAACAAATGGGAAAAGTGCACCAACAAGCAGAGAGGGGGCTGCGAAGCTGCCACAGGCTACGATTCCTGGCCAAACTTCCCCAAGCCATCCCTCAGAAGCCGAGGCTGGAGCAGCAGCACCAGCCTGGAGCACACGGGGGAAAGGGGGGGGCTTGCTGGGCTTTAGGAGCAGACCTGCATCTCCCAGCAAAAGCTCTTCCCCAAAATAAATAACTAAGTGGATAGAGAGATATTCCTGACATATTGGGGGGAAGGGAGGGGATGGGGAGAGGAAGGAAGGGGCTGGAGGGGGAGGGGGAGCCTGACAAAACTAGACAAGTGCATGCGTCCGGCGCAACGTTCGGCCTCCAAGCCAGCCCAGGGGGACAAAAATCCCTCTTTAATTCAAAAATCACTCCCAAACCTCAGCTAGGGCAGGTAGGAGAAGGCTGGAGCAGTTTTAATGCCAGCAGAAGCCAGAGGAGATTTCACGGAAAACTTTAAACTGAGACAGTCATGGATTTCTTTGCACTTTCCATGTGCCAAAATCGAAACAAGGGAAGAACCGAAAGGAGAATATCAGCGACTCATTAGCAATTAATTAGTTCATGTGCCAACAATGCTCAAAAACCTAAAGCACAATAAAAGTGCAATATTGGTATGATGGAATGATGAGAAATGGTCAGTTTTCGGGGCGTTTCTTTTGGCAGGAATTATTTGAGCCGCCTGAGACATGAAACCAAGCTGCGAACGCGCCTGCATCTCCCATCACACACAATTAGAAAGACCAAAAAGATTCAGTTTTGATTTTTTTTTTTTTCAGCAAAAAAAATATTTACCATGCTTCTAGCTGCTGATTTAAAATTGCCCAATGTACTTGGAGCACAGTTTGGGGTTGGTTTTGTTGCTTTAGGGGTTTTTTTGGCTGGATTTTTTTTGTTAACAGAGCAGCTAGAAGATATTTATTATTTTTTTTTTTACAGCTGTAGCTAATTTCCACCGTTGTTTCTTACCGCACTGAAATCCAGTAAATCACTCAGTTCTTTGTCCGTCCCTAAGGCAGCCATTCGCTGTTGGTGATGCATTTTAGCAAAATCACACAAACCTAGAAACATGGAAATAACCGCAATCAGAAATCCCGAGCCTTGCAGGAAACAGTCGGATTTTGCTTTTTCAAGGGGGGTCAGGGGGTGGGTGGTTGAGAAGAAGAAGGGAGGGGGAAAAAAGATGGAGGGGCAGCAAAAAAAAAAAAAAAACCAACAACAAGAAAAAAAAAAAAGCGATATTGTATTTCCAAAGAGGCGAGCGAAACCCGGGAACATCCACTCTTAAACCCAAATCCGGAGGAGAAAAAAAAAGGCAAAGCCTCGCTCCCGGAGCATCATTTATGCAACAGGAGGTTCAGCGAGGAATGAATGAGGATCCCAGAGAAGAAACTACAGCCATCCGCTCCCAACTTTTTCCCTTCTCCTTCTTCCACGCAAAGTAGCGTTTGGAGGCAGAAACGGCAAACAGCGAGGAGGAAAAAAAGCCACGGCGAGATGCGAAGTGCAGGTTCCGGGGGCGGGGGGGCAGCGGGGGACAATTAGCCCCGATTCCTAATTTGCGGAGAGGAGGGGGGGGATAAGGCCGACAACAACCCCGGAGCGGCTCGGGCCTGTGCGGAGGCAGCGCCCGGGGGGAGGGGAGCCAGGGAAGGGAAGGGAAGAGGGAAGGGGCGCGGAGCCCAGCCCAGCGCAGCGGCCCCGACCCGCCGAGCCCCGGCGCCGCCTCCGTACCCGCCGCCGCCGCTCATGGAGCTCCGCGCTCGGCTCCCGCCCGCTCCCGCCGCACTTTTCCAAGGATTCCACGTTGGATTCGCCCAGCTCGCGCACACACATGGCGAAGCGCGTTTATACGGGGCCGCGGACGCACGTGACGCGGGCACTTGGCCGAAAGGAACAATATTTTTTTCCCCCTTGGATTACCCGTTCCCTTCGTCTTTTTATTTTTTTTTTATTTTTTATCTATAAATCCTGCTTTGTTTTGGTGGTTTTACTCCCGCCCCCCGGCTCAATCCCACCATCGAGCTTTCCCATTTTCCCAGAGCATCACTGCAAAGTTTGCAAAGCAGCCCCTTGGATTTACGCGCAAGTTTTTGGGGATGCTGCCAGCCCCCCCCTTTCCTTGCCCTTCCTTCTTCCCTCATCCCCTCTGCCACTTTTATTCCGTATTTTCCTCTCGCAGGCCAGACACCACTAAAAAGAACTCCTTGGAGTTCATTTTCCGGTAGGAAATAAAGCAACGAGTCCCCGCGTCTGCAGCTTGGTGTATCTCCCACACGTGTAGTTACACCGTTTCTATGCAATGTATATACAATGTATAGATTTACACAGCCCGGAACTTGCACTTTCTTTCTTTTCTTTCCTTTTTTTTTTTTTTTTTTTTTTTTTTTTAAATAACACATCGGGTTCGACAATTTCAATCAAAAACTAAAAATGAAAGCAAAAAAAAAAAAAAAGAAAAAAAAAAACCAAAAAAACACAGACAAGTTAGTCTAACAGCAAATTGGAACTTTACCTTAAATGGCCACAAATATGTTCACAATATTCCAAGGGGGGGAAAAAAAAGGAAAAAAAGGAATAAAAATAATCAAAATAAAAAGAGAGGAATCTTCTGCCAAAGTGCTTTATTGTCTCACACGTGTGTGACCCTCCAAAACCACCAAAAAGTAGGGAAAGTGTCAGTCCTGCTCCGGGTTATTCCACAGCTTTACAGGCACCCTACACCTGGCTTTGTTGGGATTTGGGGGGCCCGGCCACCGGCCACAAAAAAAATATAAATTAGATTTAAAAAATTAAAAAATTAAAAACCAAAGAAAAAAAAAGAGGAAAAAAAGAAGGTCCGACAACTTTTGCCCTATTGTTTTTACAGACACATGGTGACGGGCTCGCAGCGCCGTGGCTCTCGGGGACTTGCCCCCTCCTTGTCCTTCCTTAAAAAAACCCAAAAACCAAAAAGCCCAAATCCCAAAAAAAAAAAAACAAAACAGGCGACTCCCCCCTCGGGGGAGCGCGGGGCCGCCCGTTCCCCAACTTGGTCCAAGTTTAGAGCAGCGCCCGCCGCCACCTCCGGCTCAGCAGCGCGGCCTCCCCCGCCGAGCCGCGGCCGATCGCATCCCGCCCGGGCAGCCGCATCGCCCGCCGCTCACATCCGGGCAATGCCCGCCGCCTTATAAGCGCCGCCGCCGCCGCTCGCAGACAATGACGAGGAGGAGGAGGAGGAGGAGGAGGAGGAGGGCGGGAGGAAGCGGGCGGGACGGCGCGGCGGGGCTCACAAGATGGAGGGACCCCGCCGGCCCTCGCGCGGCGCTGCGCCCCTCACGTGTTCCCGGGCAAAGCCGGGGGGATCGGCGCCCGCCGCAGCGCCGGCACCGCGGCACAGCCCCGAGGGCTCCGGCCGCTCGGCCAGCACCGGGGCCGGGAGCGGTTTCAGCACCTTCTGCACACTCCTGAGGGGTCTCAGCACCCTCAGCGCACCCGTGAGGGGTCTCAGCACACCCGGGAGCAGTCTCAGCACACTCGGGAGGGGTCTCAGCACCCTCAGCACACCCCTGAGGGGTTCCAGCACCCTCAGCACATGCGGGAGGGGTCTCAGCACACCCCCCAGGGGTCTCAGCACCCTCAGCGCACCCAGGAGGGGTTCCAGCACACCCCGAGGGGTGTCAGCACCCTCAGCAAGACCTAGAATGGCTTTCAGCACCCTCAGCAGGCCCGTGAGGCCTTTCAGACCCCTCCAGCAGACCCATGAAGGGTTTCAGAGCTCTCAGCAGGCCCTCGAAGGGTTTTAGACATCTGAGGGCCCCCAGCACTCAGCAAGCACTCTGAGAGGTTTCAGACCCCTCAGCAGGCCCTTGAAGGCTTTCAGATCCCTCAGACGACCCTCGAAGGGTTTCAGACCCCTCAGCAAGCCCTGTGAGAGGTTTCAGACCCCTCACCAGACCCGCGGGAACTTCCAGGCCCCTCAGCCCGCCCAGCCCTCAGCAAGCCCTGTGAGGAGTTCTGTGCGCCCTCAAACCACGATCAGAAGCCATGAGTGGGTACAGCAGCTCAGCAGTTACCCGAAGGGTTTCAGCTCCCGCAGGCCCTCGATGGGTTTCGCGACCCTCCGCCATGATCAGACACCGTCAGGGAGTTTCAGCCCGCAGAGTTCCTCCAAGGGTTCATCGCGCTCCCGCCTTCAGCCGATCCTGGCCCTCAGATGATCCCATGAGGGGATCCCACGAGGGGATCCCATGAGGGGTTCCCATGAGGGGGCTCGCACCTCGCCCGGCTCTCGGCGGCCGCTCCGACCCCGCCCTGAGGCCGCGGAGGGCCCGCGCAGTTTCCCTTGGCTTTCGGGCCTCTCCTCGCCGCTGGTGCAGGGCCGTAAGCGGCTGCAGCCCCCTCAGCCCTCAGCAAGCCCCGTCAGGGATGGCAGCGCCTCAGCCGCCATCGGACCCTCGAAGGATTTCAGCCCGCTCAGCCCTCAGCATCCCGTGAAAAAAGGTAGCCTTGGATGATTCCTTTTTCAATGTTTTTTGGGGGATGAGCCTGCAGTGGGGCTGTGGTGCACAAGCAGGCAGTGGGAATGAAAATAAAGAAGAGAATGGGAAGAAGCAGAGGTGGGGGAATGATATAAAATCATGGAATGGTTTGGGTTGGAAGGATCTGTCACTAGACCAGAAAGCTTCAAGACCCATCCAACCTAGCCTTGAACACTTCCAGGGATATTGCCTTCAAATTAATGAGGGATTTGGTTAATAACAGGCTGTGAGGTTTAATTTGGAAATTAAGTAGGAAAGGGGCTAACCCAACTGCCACCCTGGTCCCGGTATTATTCATTTTCCAATTTTAATCCCCTGGATTTTATACTGTCCCCATATGTGCTGTTTTCAGCACGCCACAGGAATTCCCTGTGGACAATTGGCTGAGCAGTGGGGCCTTTGGCCACCTCAGAATTCCCAGGAAACAGTTGGGAAGCTGAACTGCCCCGTGAACGTGGGAAGGGGTGGTAAAAGTACAGGAATTGGCCAAAAAGTCATGTCTTGAGGTTCCTGGACTACAAAGCGATTTTTTTCTGCTGTCTATAGACTTTAATACCAGGATAGCAAAATACCAGACTTCATTTTGTTCCCATTTGGGGCTGTGGTTGTGCCCGTTGCCATTCCTATAAAAATCCCTTGAAATGTGGCTTGATATGAATGCATGAAAAAAGTGAGTATGCACATGCTCGGTGGAATTATGGCTTTGCAGATAAACTTGGGAAATTTTATCGGACTCCCTTTCCCTGCAAGTGTCCAAGCCAGTGGTCATGTGGAAGGTGTGGGGAGATGGAACTGGACAATCCTTAAAATCCCAGACCTTTCCCTGATTCTGTGGTGATCATGAGAATAAGCTGATTAATGTTATGGAACTGCAGTAGCTGATGCCATGAATGAATCCATGTGATCTGGAGCTGCCACAGTGGGTTTTGTGTTGAAACAGAATTGGAACAAAGTCGCACATTTTATAGGATAAACCCAAATCACCAAAGAGTTTGTTTCTTCACCTCCCAAAAATAAACAAGTGGGAAAACGGAGCAAAGAAACCTTGTAATTTTCGTGCTGCTTTTCCCTTTGTGCTTCCTTGTTATGGAGTCAACATGAGGCTTGTTTGGGTTAGAGGAGACCTTAAATTTGCTAATTTCAGAACAGCTTAACAAAGAATGTGTTTCATCCATTACCTCAGAAACACTGCAGATTGCCATGGAAAGATACTCTTGGAGGTGGGAAAATATCCTTCTGTATTTGTCTGAATTCCGATTAAAATTTGGTTTGTTTTCTAATTCCCTAATGAAATAGGATGTTTGATTTCAATTAAATGAAATGTCATCATTTTTGGTTGTGCTAATGGATATGGAATACTGCAGTCCATTAGGGAGAAAACAGTGGATTTGGGAAAAGGCCAAGAGGTGCAGGGGATGTAAAGAGATTTTCCATGTATTTTCAATTTTTGTAATGGGCATATGTAGGTCATTATGGAAATCCATGGCTTGTGATGACAGCAATACAGAAAATACAATAAAGCAATCTCTTATCAAGATTTCAGCAGGAATTATTCATATTTCCTAGACAAGCAGCGTCTGGAAAAATGCTTGGATGGGGCCTGGAGTAACCTGGGCAAGTGGAAGGTGTCCCTGGCCGCGGCAGGGGGATGGTCTTTAAAATCCCTTGCTCCAAGCCTCTTCCAGTCCAGCCTTGAGCAATTCCAGGTCTGGGGCATCCACAGCCTCTCTGGAAATATCATCTGGAGCGACCCCCTGGGAGAGTTTATGAGACTTAACTGAGTTTATTCCCCTGCGTGATATTCTTTAAATTATTGAGCATTCTTTGAAGTCTTGGCACTGTTGGCAAAATTTTGTTGTTGCTCTTATTATGAATTCTTTTATATCTTATTTTATATCTTATTTCTGTTATTGCTGTTGTTATTGAGCCTATACCCATCGGTCACGGGGGATCCCAGGGCTGAGTCCTGGGCGCCGCCATCCGTGGCTTGTCCTTGTAATTGAATTAAAAGCTGCTGTAAAAAATACATGGGAATAAGAATGGGAGGGTGGTGAAGAAGGGAATAATTGGGGGAATACATGGTGGCTGGATTAGTTATTGTCCCAATTAGCTGCCTGAATTAGCTCCTTGACAAGGAACACAGAGGGAAGAATAAAGGGCTATCGGTGACAAGGCCAGTTTTTAGGGAAGCTGCTCCTCTAAGTGTATTATGATTGCAATATAAAGAGCTGCAGGTTTCAGTTAAATGGATTTTGATTCTGCTTATTTTTCTAACAGTAGATTTGTTTCACTTCCATATTAATCTCCTTTTATTAAACCATAGAAATTCCAACCTTTGTTTTTCTGGGAGCAGCCTAGGACATAATCTAACTTCACAAAAAATACAAGTATTTGTGCTTAGTAAAGAGATTGAGGTTGGGTTTAAATCCTGTGAACTGGACACACAATTATGTCATTTCCAGGTCTAGGAGAAGTAGATTATTTGGAATGAGCATGAGGAAGGAAATTCTACTTGAACTGATTTTCGTGGCAAACTGACTTCAATGTTTTGGAGGGAAACAAATTCCTTTTTAAAGTAACGGCTTTAAGCTGTGCCAGGGAGGGGTCAGGTTGGACATCAGGAGCAATTTCCCCGTGGAGAGGGTGCTCAGGCTTTGGCAGGGGCTGCCCAGGGAGGTTTGGAGTGCCCATCCTTGAAGGTATCCAAGGAACACCTGGAGGTGGCACTCAGTGCTCTGGGCTGGGCACAAGGTGGGCATTGGGCACAGATTGGGCTCCACGATCCTGGAGCTCTTTTCCAGCCTAATTGACTCTGGTTTTATAAAGTTGGAATTGGATCTTTCTCTGTGACAGTGAATCGAGGGTCATCAGATTTTAGTGTCGTACAACAAAAATCAGGCCACCAGGCTTATTCTGTGCTTTCAGATTATTCCCTTGGTTTTCAAACCCCAGCCAGAGCAGTATTTGTGCCAATATTTCTTTTTCCTTCAGATAATCCATTGTGTGGGATGAAATCTCTATTCCTCCAAATGTTTTAAGAATTAGAAATTCCATCAGCGCTGGGTTTTCAAAGTGGCTCTGCTGATAAAATGACATAGAACACAAACAGAGCTCCAAGACTGGCTGTTTCTGAGAGGAGCATACAATCCAAGGAAATTGGGGTGCTGGATCACTTGGGAAAACCTAAAAATTGCTGACATAATAGACCCAAGCCTATTGAATAGAATTAAATGTAGTTAAAGGAATGTTTGTTGTGACTCGGGGATGGTCGAGCTGTGGCTGCCCCATCCCTGGAGTGCACAGGGCCAGGTCAGGCTGGGCCAGAAGCAGCCTGGGAGGGTGGAACTCCCCAGCAAGGGACTTCTTGGAGCTCAGATATCCCAGTTGGAGCACGGGAGACACAGATGCGTTTCTGCGCTGTCTCTGGGCCGCCTCCCACACACGAGATGGGAACACGGGCACAGGATCCCCTCCCTTATGCAGCCTCAGAACCTCCAACTGCAATGTTCTCTCGCTCCTGATCGAGCACTACATGTAATAAGTAAATATCTAATAATAGTTTGGAAGCACTCATGGAAATGCGTGGCGTTCTCCCTGAAAGCTCCTGCTCCCCAGCAGGAATTCTAGGGCCTTGCTCAGCTCCATTGACGATACTGTCTGTAGAGAGGGAACTGAAAACATTGCAAAGAAATGAGGGATTAGGGTAAAAAAGTCAGAGATTTACAGCAGCTGAGTGTCCAACTCTGTGATAAACGAGGATCATTATAATATAACTCATCTGCCATGGAGCTGTCCTGTCCGCGCCTGGAAGGGGCATGGGTTAGTGGGTGCATTGCGAAAGGTGCAGCAGCCTGGAGAGCCCTAGAATGGGGCTTTCCAGGTCTGTTCTGAGGCTCCAGAGGAGATGTCTGACATTCCTGAGCTTAATTCCAGTCCATCCAAAGCTCAGATGCCTCCAGCTGGTGTCTCCCAGCACTCGAGGCTGGTTCTTGCTCACAATCGCCGCCTGAGAAAGCCTCTCTCTCTCTCCCTGCTGAGTACACAATGATCGTGCAGATCAGCAGGAATGCTTGCCACCGGCTCAGGTCCTTCCCGAGAGCTGCAGCTCCTGATCCCAAAACGGAGACAGCCTGGAGTGTCAGATGGTGGCTGGGTGAGGTCAGGCTGGCTCTGGGGAGCTTTGCTGGGGAGAGGCTGGGGGTGAGGTCACCCAAAGCACCCCTGGCAGTGTCCAAGGCCAGGCTGGACAGGGCTTGGAGTACCCTGGAATACGGGAACGTGTCCCCGCCCATGGCAGGGTGGAACAAGATGAGCTTTAAGGTGCTTCCAACCCAAACCGTTCTGGGATTCTGAGATTTTAATTCCATCACCGGGAAGCACGAGGAAGGTGACGGGTCAGGGGGAAGAGGAGTGAGGCAGGGCGGGGAAAGTAAAGCCATGTTTCCCGCACGGATAACTCCAACAATCCGCGGGAGGAGGGATTTGGTCCCTTCCTGAAACCCCAAACCAGCCTCATTTGAATTTGCCAAGCACCTGTGAAAGAATGCAGCTGCAAGGCCCTGGGAAAACAATGGGAACTGTGACAGTTCATTAATATGAGGCAGCCCCGAGATTTATTTGGGAAAGCCATTGGTACAGAATTCCACTGGAGGACACAGTGGCATTCCTGAGGTATGCCCGGGAGCAGGTAGCAGGATTGGGAATGTGTGTACTCATGTAAACCCCAGTTTGGGTACTGGGATAGCTTACTGGAGCTGTCACACGGCAAAACAAATGGAGGAGGACTGATTGCTTCAGCATTGCCTTCCCTTGTTTTTTATTCCATGTTCATTTGATAGGCTGGAATTTTTCCTTGTTTTCTATTTTTTTCTGTAGTTTGCTCTGGCTATTTTTTTCTGGTGAAGCAAGGGTTTGGAAAGTGCAGGCAGCATTTCAAACTGTGATCTGCACAGATGGGAATGAAGGAACATTCTCCAGGCGAAAATTGTTCTCGGAGACATTTGGATTGAGCAGGATTTTGTCTCTGTGAGAGGTGGAACATCCTGATTTCCAACAGGAGGGTGCTTGGGCAGCGCAGAGGTGGTAGTGGGGACAGAGCAGGGGACACCTGCCACCAGCCAGTGCCCAGCCAATGAGTCCAGTCCAACCTCTTGTCCCATAGCCGAGGCACAGAGCAAGGCACAAGAATCCATGGAAAGAGTTCTCCCATGAAAAAACACTCAGGATCAGGCTGCTGAGGTGGTTTGGTGGTGCTGTGTCCTCACAAATCTTGCTGCTTTTAATGAGTTTGAGGTGTGTGTGTGTAGCCCCGTGCTTGATGAAGAGTTTCTGTCACCACAGCCAGCAGTTACAAATGACAGGGTGGGCAGGGATGGGCTGGGCAAATCCAAAACAATTTGCTTTGCATAGATTAGCAGCTCCTAAAGAGATCCCACATTCATCTGGGGAAGGTTTTCAGGGTGCAGTGTCACAGAGAGACTTTGCTGGCCGTGGCTTGTGTTTTTCCCCACGTCCCTCCTCTCTTCCCTTCTCCCTCTTTTCGTTTCCAAACTGAATTTCCTGATTTCTAGATGCAACTGCAATATAACGTGGAAATAAAAGGAGGCAGTTAAATTGTTGGAGCCCATAATCTCTCCCAAAGAAAAAGGGGGGATCATCCAACTCCATTTTCCCGCTTATGGGTCCCTGTTGCTGTACTGGTGGTAAATACACGAGGAACTCAGCTCATCAAATTTTTAAGCACAGGATGCACAAAGGAAGCTCCAGAGTGTCTGGAAAAGCTCGTGGCATCGGTCAAAGGCAGCTCTTGGGGCTGAGGCGTCGCCAGCTCCCCATTCATCATCGCTTCCTTTCCATCCCTGCGTTCCTTTTGTTCTCTAAACCTTAAATTTCCACGGTTTAATTCTCCTCCTCTCCTGGAATGGCTTTGCAAATGCTTAGCCTTAAGTAATAGTCAGTAAAGGAGAATTACCTTAAATCAAGCAAGGGTTATCTAATTTAGAAAATAGGAAATAGAGAGAAAATCAAACTAAATGAAATGCAAACAGGATAATTCATATCTAATCCATGGGCTTGCTCAACAGGAGGAATCTTTTACTTGTGCTCAGTTGAGCGCCCGTTCTTAGCACAACTTCCAGGTCTTTGAGCCCAAACCAACAACCTCTTTAGGCCCTGCACTCCCAAAATCCTAAGAAAATGGGATTTTTCATGTCCATTTTTGCTTTTATCATAGCACCTCCAGCTGAGCTGCTCCTTCCTCAGACTCCTTCAGTGCTTTTATGGCACACGCCCACTTAGCTGTACTTTTTATAAGCACATGGAGATGGGATAGTGCCAGGGCAGACTTTCCTACCACATCTAGGCAACCCAGTCCATAGAATCCCACTCTGACTTGGGTTGGGAGGGATTTAAAGACCATCTCCTTCCACCCAGGGACACTTTCCACTACCCCAGGCTGCTCCATACTCTGTCCAGCCTGGCCTTGGGCACTGCCAGGAATCCAGGGGCAGCCACAGCTGCTCTGGGCAACCTGTGCCAGGGCCTCCCCACCCTCCCAGGGAAGAATTTCTCCCCAGTATCCCATGCAGCCCCCTCAGTTTCCCCACCCTTTGGTTCTCTCCCTTGCCTTTTTATTAATATGCAGTGCACTGCTGTCCCCTGGATTAATGAAGCTTATTACAGGATCCTGCTAGAAAGCTTTCCAACTTCCTTCCAATTAACACTCGGTGCTTCAGAGGAATCCTCACAATACAGGGAGGTGTTTGGCAATTGCACAGTACCTTTTTTTCAGGCAACTTCACTTAAGATGTCCTTGTTAGATTAAAGATTCCTCAGATGCTGATTACCCCCTCCGGGTGGGTTCTTCATTGTTCTCCACACACTGGCGTTGTTTTATATATTTTAGGTTACGGCTTACAGGGATCATCTTGGTTTATTATGGAATCATGGAATGGTTTGGGTTGGAAGCTTATCCCGTTCCACCCCCTGCCATGGGCAGGGACACCTTCCACTATCCCAGGTTGCTCCAAGCCCCATCCAACCCAAATCACTCTGGAATTCATTCTAGGATTCCAGAATCTTTTCCACACGAAAGCCTGTAGCCAGGATTTTGGGTCCTGTTTCCATCCCAGTGATTCCCAAGTGACGCTTTGCACCTGATGGTAAAATGAGGACAGTGCTGGGTTATGCTTTCCATGGATGGAGGCACCTGAACTCCATCCCTGAGCTCCTCAGGGCAAAGTAGTCCAGCCCAGGTTTTGTTCCCCTTCTCCCAGTTTTCCCGCAGACTCTGAACAATTCCCAACGATTCCTTTTCCAGTGAAACACTAACAATAAGAATCTTTCAAGGTTAGCAGCGCAATTTGGGAAACGAGCAAACTATTGGGGAGGCTTCATTCCACTGTGGCAATTAAGGAGAAGGAATATCAGCAGGTCACACCTTGCTTCCGGTGCATCAGGAATTGTTTTGCCGTGGAGTTTGGAAGAAGCAGGATTGGGGTTGTGCTTGGTATTTAAAGCAAACAAACATATCTATTAAATGAGGCTGCGGAATGGGGCACGAAAGTAAAACTGAGACCGTTAAATTACAGATAAAGGGGGAAGAGTCCAAATTTTCCCAAATGTTCTCTTTTTCTGTTTTTTTCCTAACGACCGTCGTTATATTTTGATGTGGTTAATAATACAGCAGAGGTTAAATGAAACATGAAAAAGGGCTGTACATTAAAATTGAGATAACTCTTCCTTCAGTGAAGTGGAACCCAGCAGATGTAGCTGCACACTGTAATTGCTGCCTGTTTCCTGTCACTCTGATTAAGTTGCATTGTCCCTGCTCCAAGTGTAGGAATCAGTGGCTTCCCATAGGGCACAGCATGGGACAACTGGCTTCGGCAGGCAAATGACTCTGTGCACCTCCTGCTTGTCCTGGTAATGGTATAGGCACACAATATCCATTGATGACTCCTAAAATCAATCGGCTGTGCAGTGGGAGAGGCTCCGGGGCTTCATGGGAGAGGCACTTCAGTCAAGGGCTGCGATTTTGGGAACAGCTTCATTCGCCAGCTCAGGAGGTCTAATGAGCCCAGTGCCTGGCTGCTGTGGTAATCCTGGTTCTCCAGAGTTACTCTGCACCTCCAAGTGTTGTTCTTCTCCTCATTCCAAAGTCATTCCAGAATCATGGAATGGGGTGGGTTGGAAGGGAACTTAAGGATCACCCAGTTTCACCCCTCTGCAGAGCCACTTCCCACTAGACCAGGTTGCTTCAAGCCATGTCCAGCCTGGCCTTGAGCCCTTCCAGGAATGGGGAGTCGACAGCCTCTCTGTGCAGAAAGCCTCGCATTGTTCACTCTGTTCCAAATTATCCACGTTTTCCCTTCAGGAACCAATCCCTACTTACGGGTCTGAACTGTATGGTATAATCCAGGAGCTACATGGGGAATGCGAAGCTGGATTCCCAGCTGCCAGGAACTGCAGATCTAGTGAACCCAGAGGGGTTACTCTGATTTCCAGCAGCTGTTTGACTTGCTGGAGAGGTCCAGAAAGTGCTTTTTCCATGTGATTCCATTCGGAGAGAATGGGAAGTGCCTGGTTCAGCAGAGCCTTGCCCTACTTTTGTTCCGGAGCCATTCCACTGCTGTCATTCTGCTGTGACATCAGTGCAAAGCTGTCCTTGCAGAACCCCCACAAAGGTGACACCCAGCAGAGCAGTAAGAGCATGGAATCATGGAATTATTTGGGCTGGAAAAGCCTTCTAATATCCTTGAGTCCAGCTACAAACGAGATAAGTGGGGTCGGGAAGTGACCGCTTTTCATAAACCTTCCACTGGAGCAGGGGTTTGTGCAGTCCATTGTCAAAGGCAGATGGAAAACATTTGAGCACTGAGAGTGGAGGGAGTTCTTCAGGAGTTTGGGAGCAAAGGGAGGCCAGGGGGTGGCAGAGGAGACCTCCTGGAATGAAAAGGGGATGTTTAGGTGGGATATTGGGCAGGAATTGCTGTGTGGGAGGGTGGGGAGGTCCTGGCACAGGGCGCCCAGAGAAGCTGTGGCTGCCCCTGGATCCCTGGCAGTGCCCAAGGCCAGGTTGGATGGAGACTGGAGCAGCCTGGGACAGTGGAAGGTGTCCCTGCCCATGGCAGGGAGTGGTTGAGATGGGCTTTAAGGTCCCTTTGTACCCAAACCATTCTGGGATTCCAGGATTCTGTAAAATCCCGTTTTGGCTGGTTAATCCCCAGTTACATCTGGGGCCTCGCTTTCTAAAAATGGAAATTAATATTAAAAGTCGTTCCTTAACACATGTTTATTTTCTAATTTATAGAATGTACCTATTACACTCTCCAGACACATGTGCTTGATTATAATGATTATCATATGTATTTTCCAAGGCACTCATCACCATAATATCAAATGTCATTAGAGAAATTAGGGAAGAGCAGCAGCATTCCTCCCAAGGAAAAGCCAGTTTCCTTCATTCCCACCACAGTAGTGAGAGCGCAGAAGCTCAGCTGATTTTCTGCCACTTTTGTTTCAGCTCAACACACAACAACCAAATCCCCGGGGAAATGTGCAGCATGCACCTGAAGCCAGAACTTCTGTGAGAATTCATGTAAAAATGTCCTGGAACTGTGCAGGGAAGCACACTCCAAAACCAGGGCCGTTCATTGAGCCCTGCTTTTCCTCCCTGTACTGCAGGCACAGGCACTCACAGCCCAGCCTGGTTATTGGCAGGAGCTGAGGGATGAGGAAAACACCAGGACCAGCAGATCTTGAGCTTAGGCCTAGGGTCACAAACCCTGACTTGAATCTGGCTTGCTGCTCCCAGGGGCACTGTTTTCCTAATATAGAGATTTCCTGATGAAAATTCCGATTTCTGGAGCAAAAGCCGATTTCAAGCCTTGGGAGGAGATAAGTGAGGTGCCGTGGGATTTACACGGTGCTCCACGTGTCTTCGCAGAGGTGGGGGATACGGATCTGGATTGGTTTAGTAGAGCCCAGGAGATTTTATTTCAATATTTACTTATTGAAGCTCCAGCAGAGGAGGGAAACAGCTGGAGATGACACAGACATCCCACTATTGCAGACCCGGCTGGTTTGTCTGGAAGACACATGTTGGGTTTCAAGGCTGTGTGTGTCCCAGAGCAGGAAGAGGGCGGTGCTCCAGGGCGAGGCTCCCAGCTCCTTCCAGAGAAGGGGCCAGGAAGAGCAGGGCATGGAGTACAGGAAGGTGCAGCTGGACGTGTCAGTGCCCTCAGTACCCTGACAGCTACAACATTCCCTCTCTTTATTCCTTATTAATTAAAAATAAGCATTGCCTAGTTTGTTCTTCTGGAACAACATCACCTTCCCACATCCCAGGGTTCTCAACCCAGCTCACAGCATTTCCTAGGGATTTAAGGTCTTGGCTTTGGCCGCTGCTCAGCAGAAGAGTCCCTTTCTAGGCTGTGTCGTGGGGGTGAAGAAGCAGCAGGGAGCTGCCTTTGGATTGCTGACTCCGACTAAATCCTTGGGTTTTTTCTTCCTTTGCGTCATTTCTGTGATTATTTTTGTGCTTCATATGCTCAAAAATCCCTGGGGAATAGGAAGAAAAAAACTCTTGCTTTTTTTTTATATTTTTGCTTTGCAAGTCACTTTGTAAAGAAGCACTTTGGTGTCTTCAGAAGGTTTGAAACCCACCTGTTTCCTGGGAGGAGAGTCAGGAGCAGCCGGCCCGGTGGATCCCAGCGGGAACTTTGGGGGAAATGAAATATATTGGCCCCACACCTGGGAAGAGGGATTTGAAGCAGGATTTTCAGTCTCAAAGCAGAGATTTATTTTGCTTGTAGAAAGAGAGCTGGGAGAACAGAGTGTTCCTCCTGCTCTGGCAGGGATTCTGCTCTGCCTCCGTGCATCCCAGTCATGCCAGCAGTGCTCCAGGGAAGGATTTACCTTGGGAAAGAAGGACCAAACCAGGGAGAAAGGGACTGGTGGGGCTCCGTGTGCCGCCTGCTCCCACTTGGGAGGACACTTGAGCACTTCTAAGGTCACTTGGATAATCTAATCCTACTCAGGATGATATCTAGCTCCGGCAGGAACTCTTGGAAGGCTTTAAACAACATCCATCTTCATTATTTCCCACCCTCGTGTCTGTATGATTGATTCCTGCTAAATTTGGTTTAATTGCTCAGAAGGTCTTAAGGAATGACATTTGGAGAGAGCCAAATGGGATGTCTGAGCTCCCCCTGCTGCTCTGCTGCACGCAGCCACCCAGCACCCAGCACCCGCCGGTGTTCCGGGGCAGAGAGCTTCGGGAGAAACACCGGGAGCTCTGTCCTACGTGGGGGACAGCCAGGGGGGTTTAGCTAAGGCTAGCTGATTGCTGGTAGATGTCATGGACGCTGGGAAGCATCCCCAGTCCCAGAGCTTTTGGGTTCAGCCTTTCAGTCCCTGTGCAATGCACCAGCCTAGTTGGAAAGGCTTGGGTCTGGAGTTGTTCCCAGAGGATCCGTCACCAGCTCGGTGCTTCCGAGCCCTTTGGGTGCAGCTAGGGCAGGAGAGGTCCATGGGTAGGGCCCCACTTGCGTGGCTTCCCCACCTCAGGGATGTGATCAGCTCTCCCTGCTGATGGAATTAGCAAATCAGGGCACTTCCTCAGGGCAGAAATCATGGAATCCCAGAATGGTTTGGGTACAAAGGGACCTTAAAGCCCATCTCATTCCAGCTCCTGCTGTGGCAGGGACACCTTCCACTGTCCCAGGCTGCTCCAAGCCCCAAAGTCCAGCCTGGCCTTGGACACTGCCAGGGATCCAGGGGCAGCCACAGCTGCTCTGGGCACCCTGGGCCAGGGCCTGCCCACCCTCCCAGCCAGCAATTCCTTCCCAATATCCCACCTAACCTGGCTGTCCTGGATGCAGGTGAGGGGAGAAGGAAGGGAAGGCTGGAAGTAAATCCACATTTGTGCCCAGAAGATCAATAACCAGGGAGAAAGCCCCGGCAGGCAAGGGATGGTGGAGCAAATCCGACATTAACTACTCATTATTTACACTCTGCCATCGCCACGAGCCGGTGCGTGGCCACAAAAGCTGCGGCAAGATCCCCATTTCCAAGCAGAGTTTTAATTATTTGTAAAAGCCTTCAATTGTTCACCAGATAATGTCATGGATTGGTCCTCCCAGTGTGAAGTGCAACCGTCCAGAACCCCCACAGTATTATAAATAGGCTTCGGAGCTGGGATTGATTGATGTTTGGCATAAAATCTATTCCTCGGAGCATGTGTATTCCTTCTGTTCACCAGTTTCATACAAATATACTTGGGCTGATTTTTTATTCAAATCTCCAATTTATGTCGGGTTTCGACTGTTAAATATTTAAAGGCTTTTTCATCTTTTTTTCCGTATCCCTCTTTTCTGTGTGAGGTAGGCAAATCTTGTGTCGAACACAAACAAGACTCGGAGATTTAGCGCGTTCCTGGGGGGGAGAGAAAAGCTTTATTAATTATATTGAGACTCAAATAATAGTCTTCTCTGACACTAATGTTCCATCAGTTCCAACCACAAGGATCCTGTGGGATAGCTTTAGAGCCCTTATCAGGATTGAGATTACGGCATTTATGGCTCCATAGAAGGGGAAATTTAATGAATGGCGCTCGGTTTGAAGAGAGGGTCGAAGACGGGGCCACAGCGAGGGATAAAAACTAAAGCCATGAGGAGTTGTTCCAGGGGAGTGCCTGACACTCCGGAAGGAAACATCAAATAAAACTGAGTCTGGTGTACTTTTGCAGGAATCTCCATAAACATTCCATGTTCCTCAGCTGGAGCATTCGTCCTTGTTCCACCTTGGCTGCCTCTGACAGCCACACTCTCTGAGGAGCTGTGTCTTTGGCACGTCTCTCTTCCCAAGTCTTATTTAAGTTTTCACTTATCAAATCAATACTCGGAAATAACTTTATTGCAGAATTTTTCTGACATCAGGACTTTTATTCCATCCGCCCTTTGTTCCCCATGGGTTTCACTCTTCTCACCCGGGTGGCTGTGATTAATTCATTTATTCATGCCTTTGGAAGAGCGGGAGTCAGGAGGCCAGACCCAATTATGTCTTATTTATTATTTTGTGTATTAGAGTAAAATCTGGAGACATGGATGAAACAATGGCTGTATTCACAGAATCCCAGAATCAATTGGAAGGAGGCTGGAAAAGCCCTCCAGGATCATCAGGTCCAGCCTGTGACTGATCCCCACCAGAGCACTGAGTGCCACCTTCAGGGATGGGGACTCCACCACTTCCCTGGGCATCCCCTTCCAATCCTTATTCTTCTTCTTACCACTGGCAATTCTAATTCCTGGTAAAAAACCCAGAGCTTACCTGTTGCTCAAGCACCCAAATGGTCCTAAATTGATTTTGGGGGTGCCTGTGGGGTTGGTGAGGGAAGGGAATAAAGAGATGACAGGGTGGGAATGTGCAGGAGTGTTAGGGAGGAAATCAGGCTGCATGATCTCAAAGTCTCACCCAAAACCTACTTTAGCATTCGGGTAAGTCACCTGAATTTTAGAAGTGCTGAGAATTCCAACAGAGCTGGAAAATGTTCCCTTTCGATGGATATCAGGTTTCTGAGAGGTTTCTGGCTCCTAGTTTGTTACCCTGGCTGAACTGGTGCCTTATTCAGTGCCTCAGTCACTGTACAATTTAATTGTACCTGTTGTGTTTTCTCAGGATCAGTTTCTCTCTGGGTGTGAAACCTGCACAAGGTCAGGCACAAAAACCAGGGGAAAGGGATGTTCCAGTGCTCAGTGGAAGCTTAAACTAGGAATTAATTTATCTCTGGTAGCACTTGACAAAGCTCAGCTCCTGATGCCTCAGCCTTTATAGTCACATCTGTTAGTTTAGAGCATTTATTGGAGGAGCCTTGACAAAGACAAAAACAGATGATGGAAATCTCATCTGTCAAAACTGTTATTAAAGCTGGGAACAGTGTGAGGTTTGGTTTAAACTGAAAGCATCATTTATATTTTATCCAACGTTTTGCAAACAATAACACTGGGGAAGGATTTGGGGGGCCCTCGGTGAAGCACAGCTCGTTAGGATGCTCTGCTTAATGGACTGCTCAGGGTGAGCAGGGAATGCTGCCTGGGACCTTCCTGGGAGGGCAGGGAGCTGGTGGGACCCGGGAGCTGGAAAATTCACCTGTGCACAAAGGTATCAATCACCAAGGGAGTGAGAATTTCAAACAGCCAGGAAGCACCGACGGCAGGTGAGATGGGAAATGGGAAATGGCAAAGGCAGGCTCTCAGCTGCCCAATTCAGAGCTTCTTGCTGAGAATCCCAGAATATTTTGGGGCAGAGGGACCTTAAAGCCCATCTTGTTCCAACCACTACTGGAATTTGAAAGGCAAAGTGGAATTGCCCTTACCAGCCAATCTGGGCCAAGCCACTACTTGGAATTCCTAAGGGTAGTGGATGTTTTTTAGGCAGAAGAGATCCCACTGCCATCCCAAATCCTGTGTTTCCTGCAGGATTCCTAAGTGGGTTTAAATGAGTCAGAACAAGGTTCACAGAGCAAGTTTTACATGGCAGAAAACTAAGCAGAGCCCATTTCCAAAGCCAGCAATTGACTCCGTGGAGCATCTGAATCCCTCGGCGGCCATTGCAAGCACTGATGGCTGAATTAAACTAATGATGGGGAGATCTCTGAGGAGGCAGCCTGGCAAGTGGGAATGGTGCTTTCCAAACATTCAACATTAACGTAACTCTGCTCCACTGAAGTAAAACCCTGGCTGAGTTCAGTGGGAGCAGAGTGGTTGCACCCCTACAGGAAGAGTTGAGATTCCCTGTGAGCCCTTCTCCAAGAGCCACCAGCAGCCCTCAGATATTAAAAAAAAACAACAGGGATTCAGCTGTTCCTATGGGCTTTCCTTGTTTTGTTTTCCATTGAGTAGACATGGGCTTCCACTGGAATATTTTATCTAAGCTTATTCCAAGCTTGGGAATTTACATTCAAAATACTTCTGGGCCCAAGGTGCTCCGTTTGCCACTTTGCAACTGGAAATTTGACTTTTTTCCACAATTTAAGTCTTACAATTGTCTTTATTCCTCCCTGATCCAGTAATTTTGGGTTGTGGCAGATTTTGTATTTGTGGCAGATTTTGTATTTGTAGGATGTGTGGGATTTGGGATAGCTGACTTTTCCTGAGGATACGTGTACCTATGTATCCCATCCCACCCCATCCCTTTCCATCCCTGGCAGTGTCCAGGGCCAGGTTGGATGGGGGGCTTGGAGCAACCTGGGATTGTGGAAGGTGTCCCTGCCCATGGCAGGGATGGAATGAAATGACCCTGAAGGTCTCTTGCCACCCAAACCATTCTGTGACCTTCCGAAGGCGTGGTGCCCCTGGATGCAGCTTGGGGGAATCCCACTGCCATATTTCACTTGGCTTTGGGGGAGCAGCCCAGCTCGTGTTCACCCCTGGAGAGAGGCAGCCCCATCCCTGCATTCCCTTCCTCGGTTCCCTCCCTGACCTGCTCGCCGTGCCTGCAGGCAGATCCGTGCAGTTCCCCTGGCTCTGGAGCACTGCAGCAAGCCTTGGGATGCCGGATAACCTGGCCTCCTGCCCACTCTGTCTGGATCTCCCCGGGGAGACAGGACTTTCCCTGGGAGCCACGGGCAAGGAAGGCATCTTTGCTGGTCTGGTACGTTCCGTCAGCGGCGCATCCTGTCGGAGGATGTGCTCTGATCCCTATTTTGGGAAGCAGGCTCTCAGATCCCAGCAGAACATCCTTGCCTGCCAGGCACTACCTTGCCTCCAGAGCAGGCAGAGCCTGCCTTCCCTCTCCGTAAATCCCATCCAACTTCAGCGCTCAACTTCGTATTTCTTGGGATGGGCTCTGGCTGCCTCCTACTCGTGCCTTTCTATCCTTAGCAGGATTCACAGGCTTTCAGCTCCCTCACACTTCTCGCTCTCTAATCTTAGCGCCGCTGCCAGCTTTAGAGAGGCTTCGAGCTCCAGGGTCTCTCACTTGTGTGCAGGCTCTTTCTGGGACACAGCCAAGTAGGTGAAAAACTCAGGAAGGGGGAAGGGGAGAGCTGGGACTGCTCTCAGATGTTGCAGGCTGGAGCTAAACCTGCCTCAGGATCTGTCATTTCTTTTGGTACTTTCCTGAGGTGTTCAAAAGGATTTGGTCAGGAGGAGATGGCAACTCCTGCCTTGGTGACCCCAGAACACCTGGACATTGGGTTTCGAGTTCTCTGGGAATTTTCACCTCATGTTGGATAAAGATCCTCTGGAGCACATTCCCTGTGTTTGGGAGCTGGCTCAGTGCTGCAGCTTGGCTGATTCCGTAAGCCACAAGCTGCTCCTCTGTCAAGTGTCTCCTGCTTTGTCTCTATTTGCTCCCAAGGGTGTCTGTGGAGGTTGGATCAACTTTCCAAAGCGAAACAGCTCTTCCTCAAATAAAGCTTTCCAAGGTGGTGCTCCTCCACTGAGGGGAAACCATTCCTCCATTTATTCTGGTGCCCAGAGAAATGGTGACTGCCCCATCCCTGAAATTGCTCCAGGCCAGGTTGGAGCAGTCTGGGATAGTGAAAGGTGTCCCTGCCATGGCAGGGGATGGAGTGAGAAGTTCCTTAAGGTCCGTCCCAACCCAAGCCACTGTGAGCGGCTCAGCGCAGCTTCTGACTGCTCTTTGACTCCAGTGCAGGGGGGGTGGCACCATCACTCCCACCATCACCACAGCCCAGGGAACTGGCAGAGCCGGCGTTCCTTGCTGAGCTCTGTAATAGTTATTTGCTGTATTCTGAATTCCCACATATCCTTGTTCCCGTGGCTGGGATGACGTTGGCCCAGCATGATTCATGCTGTCAATTCCTGCCTGGAGCTGGATCCAGGAGAGTATTTTGGGATGCATACCTACCCAGAGGATGGAGATGCAGGGAAAACACTCCTCTGCCAACTGCAAAGGCAGGAGCAGTTTGTCTTTCCCAGCAGTCAGGAGCCAAAGGAGTGGTCAGACCTGGAACAGGTGGAATTTCTGCTCCAGGTTGAATAGCCCACATATAATCCATGTTTTTACATCCAGAGCATGCTGGCAGTTGCTGCACTGACCAAATAAACGCTGTAAGAGCTCTGTCTCTCCAAAATAAACTGATCCTTGGTGGATAGGCAGAGTCAACCCTCAGGAGCTTCCTGTGGTGCAGGCAAATATTATCCTGCTTTTCCAGAGAAGGAAATTAGGACAGTGGTCCCAGTTCTCAAATTCATGTCCTGCTGTTTCAGTCTTCAATTGAAATGCTGAAGGATGGGATGATCCATTGTGGTGGAAGCTCTGCTCCCTACTGAAAATCAGGATACAGGGTGGCATGGCTGGAGACACCAAACAATCAAGGCAGCAGTGGACAGAATTTTATAATCATGTTCCAAAGGATAAATCCCAGCAAACAGAAATAAAATAGTTCATTGTTAATTTTCCCATCTCAAAAAAAGGTGGGAATTAAATTAAAATAATAACTAATTAACTTTGTTGTGTTTACTCAGGAGCTCAACTGCTCCTAAACTCCATGGCCTGGGAAGAAATGCTTTGTTCAACCTTATTTTCAGTGTATGTGGCTCATGAAAACTCCATCTAACCTTGGTTTTGGAATAATAAAATCCCCTTGGAATATTTATGAATGTGAAATGTGCAGCTCCATGCTTGCTGAAAGAGCCATTGTGAACTGGGTTTGCAGAACAGTCTGAGCTCTGCAGGCAGAGCTGGAGCAAGTGGAATATTTGCCTGTACTTGGCAACAAGGAATATTGTAAAGGATTCAGGGAGTGGAATTTGATACCCAGTTTTCCTGGGCTTGGTGGCACATGGCCCTTCTGGAGTTGTTTTCTTTGGGTTGGCTGCCTCTGTTATGTAATGGCTCTTTTTGCTAATTAAGCACCGAGGCCAGCCCAGAATGAAGTGGAGAGGAAGTTGGGGTAATGGAAAAGAGGGAGTGCAGCCCCTGCTGGGTTACATCACTCTATTCCTTGGCTCTGCTGAGGGCCGGACAGGGAAGGAGGGGGAAGCCAGAGGGTGTCTTTGTCCTTGACCCTTTTGTATGGACCCATTCCTCTGGATAATGTGCATGGAATCACAGAGTCCTGGAATGGCTTGGCTTGAAAGGGACCTTAGAGCTCACCCAGTGCCACCCACACCTTCCACTGCCTTCCAAGGCCCATCCAGTCCAGCCTTGGACACTTCCAGGGATCCAGGGGCAGCCACAGCTTCTCTGGGAACCTTTTCCAGGACCTCCCCACCCTCACCATTAGAACCCTCTTCCTTAAATCCAGTCTAAATCCCCCTTCCTGAAGTTTCAAATCCCATCACAATTTCCTGGGTGCTCCCAAACCTGAGGCCCAGGAGAGGACAGATCCAGTGGTGGGGAAGGCCCAGCTTCCTTCCCCCTGTGCCTGTATTTTTCCACGTGGAGCTGCTCAGGTGAGCGTGGGAGCCGAGTGTTATTGTTTATTAGGCACATACATTCCATAATTACTTGGCAAATATGATCATTATATCTGGAGTTACGGAGCACTTCAAACATTAATTGCCACCTAACTTGCAGGTTTCAGCTCTGATACACAAACCTAATCATCACTCATTAAGTATTAAAGAAGAGAGCACTGCAAATATATTAAATTACTGCAGATCACCGATTAAACCAAATCCTTGGGAATTCCTAAAAGCCTCCTGTGGCACTGGGATTCACTTCCAAGTGACCATTGGTAATTCAGGGCTCAAGCACAACTGAATGGCTTAATGGAATCGTGGAATCCCTGAATGATTTGGGTTGAAGGAACCTTAAATCTCATGCCGTTGCACCCCGTGCTGTGAGCAGGAACACCTTCCACTAGCTCAGGTTGCTCCAAGCCCTGTCCCAGCCATGCCACTGGAGCCATCTCAGCTCCTGTGTGCCGCTGCCAGTTTGGATGAGCTCACAGACATGATGGAATCTTCCTTCTTCCCTACAAACTTCACAAGAGTTTTCCCTCCCGCCTCTCTCCCGGCTGTACTCCGTGGTAACTTTTCCAGTGACACAGAGCAGCTTTCCCTGCTAGAGGAAACGCCAAAGAGGGAGAGGAGCTGACACCCACAGGCCACTGCCAGCAGAACTTGGCACCGGGGGCCTGCAGCTGCCAAAGCCTCCCTCAAAGTGGCCACAATCAGCTCCCGCTCAGAGCGAGCCGGGAGGCGGTGGCACGGGGCATGTGGTGCACAATCAACGCTGCAATCAGAGGCACGGCCGTGCCAGCTGCTCGCTCCGTGCCCGTCCCGCTGCCAAGGGCACAAAGAGAGGGGAGGCAGCCACAAAGGCTCGGCAGCTCGCAGGGCCCGGCACAGCCCAGCGCCGCGCGGGGCCGTGTCTGCGGGGCCCGTCCAGCCCCTGCCAGCTCCTGTCAGCCTCGCAGAGCTGCTGCTGCTTTTAAAAGTACAGCTTGTGCCAGGAAAAAGCGGGGATGGCGGTGCCCGGCTGGCTGGGAGCGTGGGCACTGCGGCAGCGGTGGTGCAGCAGAAGGAGGGTTATGGGGTGCAGATGTCAAGAGGCACTGCCTACTTTTCACGGGCAGGGAAGGACATAATGACTATTGGAATGTGGCAGAATGGGAAAACTTCCCATCAGCTACCAGCTCAGTTGGTTTCCTGGGCTGGCGGCTCTCTGAAGCTTTTTAGGGAATGGATTTCGGGATGGGGAAATAGGAAGAAGGAAAGGATGTGTCCAGCCACCTCCCCTGATGCTCTGCAATCACCTTCCCAAACTTTCTGCCCAGAAAATAGTCTGGAAGGACTTGGAGAGGTCCCCAAGCCCACCCTCATTCCCAGCTCCACACTGGTTCATGTCCAAGCCCTATTGCAACACATGGACAATGACCATCATTTAATGGACAGCTTCATTATGGGGAGCAGAGCTGATCATTTCCTGGTCCAGTCTTGAATATTTAGAGGAAATTCCAGGGTTCAGCCTGATTTTCCACTCCTTTTCAGCCTGACCTTGAGCACTTCCAGGGATGGGGCAGCCACAGCTTCTCTGGGGAACCTGTGCCAATGCCTCAGAAATCTTTGTGTTGTAGTTTTCAGTTGATACTTCCCTATTTCCTTCCTGAAATGCTCCCATAGACCCCACTAGCAGCTGATTGCTTTGGAATAAGTAACTCCAGGTGCTTCAGTGGATGTTTTGGAAGATGCTGCCTTGTCGTTGCTCTGTTCAGACATTTCCAGCTTTGACAAATGGCCCAAACGCCGCAGATTTTACGTTCTCCCCCTTTTCTGTTTCTAGTGTCACTTTTAACAGGCAAATATTCCATGAAAAACAACCTCCAGCCATGTGCTGGCTGTAACACAGCCCCTCCACATCCATCCCACCCTCCTCTTTTATGGCACTGACTCCATTTGCTCCGGTGCCTGGGCCGGGGATGGCAGAGAGCGAGCGATCCCACCTGTCCAAGTATTTCTGTCTCTTTTCCAGGGAGTTTACAGCAGCCTGGCTGCCTGTGGAGCACCGTGCAGATGGCTGGGTCCCTGCAAATGCCTCTTCCAGAGGGGCAGGAGCAGCAGCCATCATTCCAATTGCCCACTCCCATGCCACGGAAAGCCCCTAGGACCACAATCTTGGAGAGGCTTTTCCTACAGGGAAATATCCTTGTTGTAGTCAGGTGGGATCGGGCTCTTCCCCCATGGAACAAGGGACAGGGCAAGAGGAAGCAGCCTCAAGTCACAGCAGGAGAGGTTTAGGTTGGATATTAGGGAAAATTTCTTCATGGAAAGCAACAACTTTGGCTATTCCTCCCCAACCAAAGATTTTTGCCATGGGAAGTGACACTAGAACTGGGATCTGTGGGATGAGGGTTTTTGGGAGCAGGCTGCAGTGGTGTGCTGCAGAGCCCCTCTATCCCTGCTGCAGCAGGCTCTTGCCGCAGCCACCTGTTAGTGCTGTGCTGCAGAGCACGGGAAAGTTTGGGAGCTGAGGAGCCTCCCATCATCCCAAACAGCACCACATCCCAGGCACCACAGGCAGCTCTGGCTGCAAACCCAGGCAATGTTCTGCCAGCCCGAGCCCATCTCATAAACCACACCAGCTCCTGAATATTTCATGGAGCAGCACAATGCGCAGTGCTCTATCCTCCATAGCTCCTTCCCGGAGCCTCTCCTCTCCCCCAACGCTGCTTTCCATTTGCCAGGAATTATTATCCCTCCTTTTGGTGAGGAGCAGAGCTGGAAGGCCCAGGCCAGTGCTTGGCTTTATGAGCAGCTTCAGCAGTAGCACCGGAGCATCCTAATTAATCTGTGGTCCCTCTTCTGGCTGTTCCTGCAGGAACAGAGCAAAAACCATTTTGGGTTATGGAGCAAGACTGCCCAGGGGGGTATTTTTGTTGGGTTTCTCTGTGATTTGAATCACTTCAGTAAAAGGGTTTGACTGGGAGTCAGGGCCAGGCTCTGGTGTGGGTGCTGAAGGGTGCTGGGATATGGGGTTGGGGTGCTCAGAGCCCTCAGAAGGAGCTGCCAGGGGTGTCCCACCCCACGGCATCTCCAAGGTATTCCTGGGCAGCCACACTCCGTGGGACATGTTTGCATCCCAGAGCATCCCAGGCTCTTCCCCTCCTCTCCTCACCTGCCATCCCCACTTCATTTTCCCTCTGGCTGCCAAGTTTAGCCTGGTTTGGGGAGCCTTTCCATGGGATTAGCACTTTCTTCCCATTTCTCAGCTGGTTCCTAAATGCCTACAAGGAAGTTTCTGTCCCCTGGGATTTCAGAGATCCTGTTTGGATCTGCACACGGGATATCCTGAGGCTCCCACTGGGCCGTCTCCCAGCCCGCAACTTGGATTAGTTGATCTTTACTAATATTTGCAGTAGGAACAGCATTTCACTGAGATTAACAAACTTATTGCCAGCTTTGGAGTTTGTAAATGAAGGGAGAGGCTTGGGAAAAGGGGCCTGGGGATGATACACAGGGAAATGTAGTTGGGAGAATTTATCCTCTTCATTAAAAGCCACTAAGACCTTGATCTCTGGCCTTTAATGTATCAAAATCAATATTCTCAACACAGTATGCGTTTAAAAAATAGCAATATCATCTTTTGAAAGAAGGGAGGGAGGGAGGGGGGAAAGTTTGAACTAAGCCACACACATTAATAGCTTCCCCCCATTCCCAAATCCAACCTCTGGGAAATACTTGCCAGGGAAGAACAAACTCCTTGCAAGAACTGAAGGATTTTCTCCCCGTGTAAGTTGTGTTTTCCTTCCACACAGAATCACAGAGTGATTCGGGTAGGAAGGCACCGTAAAGATCCATCTTGGTCCAACACCTGAATCAGGATTCCCTTGGAAGGAAAAATAAAGACTCCTTTGGAAAAGCTCTGTTGCCCTTGGCTGAGAGTTGTGAAAACCCTGGGACTATAAATGAAGAAAAAGCCTGAATAATAAAACTCACACCACCTAAAATTGAATTAATTTGAGCAGGTCAATAAGTTTCTGCTTCTGGATGCTGGAAACAAGGGAGGAAGGGGGGAAAAGAGGGATGTGGGATTGTTATGTCCTTCTCATTCTCAACTGCTTAAAAAGTCTGGAAAAAATCTCCACACAATGCCCAATAAACAGAAAAATGTCCTTTATTTCTTGGGAGTTTCCTCCAAACTGCTTCTGTTTCTGATGTCCTTATGTGCGTCCACCGATTTGCCCATCAGGAAATGTCAGGAATCGCAGGGGTTGTGGAAAGCAGCTGATGGCCCCAGGGGGAACCTCCTGCCCCGGGTCCAGACTTGTCCATCTTCCATCCCTGGAAGGCCCCAAGTGTTGGAAGTGTCCCCCAGGCTGGATGGGGCTGGGAGCATCCTGGACTAGTGCAAAGCTCCCCTCCCACCCACACCATGCAAGGGGTCTGGGGTTCCATGAGCCCTGTGCCGTGGGCCCTTGCAGACCCCTGTTCCATGGATCCTCACTGCCCAGCTGGGATGGTTTTTCCCGGTGGGAAGCAGCTGCTGTCACACAGCCAGAGCTGAGCAGTGTGGGCACATTCCAGCCCCTCCATTCTCCCCGTCCCCTCACCCCAAGCACCTAGAGCTGCTCCCAGTGTCACCCACCCCACGTGGGGTCACCATTGCCACACCTCACGGGCTGGTGAGGGCAGAGCAGGGCCTGGCCAGTTTAAATTCCTCCTTTTCCAGTTTTACATCCGCATTTTGCCGCAGAACCGCCCCTGGCGCGGAACGCGGAGACCGAGCCCCTGCCACCACCTGAGCAGGAGCTTTCCAGCCTTTCCAAGGAATCCAGCTCCTTCCTCCTGGAGGCCCCACGGGTGCCCCAGAGGAGGGTGCCACTCCAGAGGAGGGTGCCAGGGTGGCCCAGCCCCACAGCTGGCTGGCAGCGCAGTGCCAGCGGCCCCGGCTCGGGAGCGGGATGCTAAACAAGATATACACGGGATGTCAAAGCTTGGCTGCACGCATCTCAGCCAATCACTCCCAAATAAATTAACCATGGCACTGCCTAATAGGATCCACCTGCTTTCTTCCCGTGCTGTTCCAGCCCCTACCTGAACCCCCCTTTGATTAAATGTCAAAAGCCTGCCTTGTGCCTGCAGATTGCACTGAAGGCGGATAACAGAAAGGTTCCTCCTGTGACTCCATAAAACTGAAATAAATTCCACTGGCATCTTGTAAATTTTTATTTTCTACAATGACTGCAGGCCCCATCTGCGACCCAGCTGTTATTAGAAGGGAAAGCGTTGGCCCTTCTGCATTACAAAACAGCATAGAACAGTAATTGCCAGTGGAAGAGATTAAGTGTAGACACTAAAAATGTTTACTCGCAATGAATATGCATAACGATGGGTAGGAAACAGCCCTGGAAGATTAAAAAGAGAGAAGGGTTTGTTTACAAGGCTGGGAAAAAAAAAAAGAGGGGAATGTCAGTTGGCCCCAAGCCTGAAATAGGAACGAAAAACCTTTGGGCAAGGCATTAGGGAGAAAAACAGATGGTTTGTGAACCTTTTATTAGATAGAAAAATCATTAATCAAGCCCAGGCTGGAAATGGCAGGGTTTTGGGTAGTTCAGAGCCGAGTTTATTTTTTCTTAAAGCGACAGCGCGGCGCTCGCGGCGCTCCCAGCCTGCTCCGGCAGCTCTGGGAGCACATCCCACTCCAGGTCCGCGCTCCCACCCCGTGCCTGCCGAGGAAATCCCTCAGTAGGGTTTCACATTTCAGCACCTGTTTCGCCCTGCTCGAAAAAAAAACAAGGGAAAGGAGGGGGGGCGGGGGGGGGAAGCGCAGCCTGGGTTATTTCTTCATGGTTGTTCCGACTCGGAGAAATTCAGGGAATATAGCGTTCCGCAGGCAGCTTCAGGAGTAAAAAAGCGTTCAGCAGCCTCGGGGGGACAGGGCCCCCCTCCCCAACAGCTCCTTCTCCCCCTGATTTCGGTGCTAAAACACTAAAAAGAATTAATTTTGCTGTGTAGAAATAACATTGAGCCGAATGGAATGAGGGGCCGGGGTCTGGTCACCCCCTCCCCTGGCTGTGGGTCTGTGCCGTAGGGTGCCCCCATTCCATGCTGGAATCTGGGGCTTTGTTCACTCAGTTCTCTCCTTCCCAGTTCCCCGGCAGCCTCCGAGCAGGGAATTGCTGGGGCATGAACAGCTCGAGGCACATCGGGTGTGTCCCGACGTGCGGGGTCACCTCAGGAGGACACCTCGGGGTCTTCCCGTGCTGAGATGGGAGTGTGGGGATGGGGACTGGGATAACAGAGCACAGCTCTGCTGTGACACTGAGAGCAGGGAACGTGGGACACGGGGACACGTCCCCGACGTGGAGCAGGGTGGCAGCCTTGGATCAGCACAGGCACCTGGAGTCCCTCCAGCCCTGTCCCCGAGCATCCCAGGTGCCCTTGAGCAAGTGGAAGCAGTGTCCTCAAGGGCATCCCACGTCACCTTCAGCATGGCATTCCAGGAAAGGTAATTCCTAATTTGTGGAAGGTTTATGTATCAGTCATTAGGAGTGACAGGAGGTAAATTAAAACCGATTAAAATTGTCCCTTTTCAACTGGCTTTGAATAGCTTGGATTGGGAGCAATGTCAGAATTCCAGCTTTCAGTTTCTGATGGTGCTTGTGGTGTTACAAATGTGGGATAAATACGCAGATTCCCATGGAATTACCTGGGATTTGTATTTACAGCACGGAGACCACAATTTGGGCTGGGAGTGGCTGAGAAATTAGAAAATGAGAGGCTGGAAACCTTTCTCAAAACATGGAAGTCAATAAGACAACATCAGGAATGAGCCACAACATTTTTAAGGGCAAACTCAGGCCTCAAAATAAAGCCAAAATCCTTCTTTGGGGAATAAAAGGGAACGGCTCCTTCCTCCAATGTCTTTTGTACCACAGAGGAGCTGCCCACACATTTCCTAATTCTCCGACTAATAGCTGGGAGATGAACTTCCTAAAACATATGAGCTCCATCAGAGCTGAGGGAGGGAGGGAAAAGGGAGGGGAGAGGGAGGGAAAGGGGGAGAGGGGAGCGGGGGGAAGTACAAACTGATCTTTGTAAGAAAGAGTAGCTGGGATTGCAAGCCTTGCATATGTTACAGCACATCATTAATAACAGTGATCAAAAGCACGGGAACATCTCGGCAGCTGCAGCGAATTATTGGAGAAATTGGAATTTTCAAATGAGCTTACACTTAAGGAAAGAAAAAGGGGGAGAAAAAAAAAGAGTGGGGCGAAAAAAACCCAAGGGCACAATGCAGTGGGGTCAGGTCACTCTGCAGAGCCACGGGATAATCCCAAAGGGTGTGGAAGGCACTGGAGGAAAAACAGAATCTGTGCAGTATTTAGGAAAAATACTAAATACTGCAGGGGAAAAACTCCAAATGTGCCTAGAGAAGCATGGAGGGACCATGGATGGATGGATGGATGGATGGATGGATGGGAAACGTGTGCAGCATGACCAGCACTGGCTGCACATGCAGCAACTTTTCCCTGCTGGAGACCTCATGGAATGGGGCTGGGAATGGGGGGATCCGGCACAGCACTGCTCTGACTCGCTCAGTGGGATCAGGCTCGGAAATGTCCACGGTTGGATTGGACATGGTTTGGAGCAGCCTCCTCTGGCTGAAGGTCCATGCCCCTGGGTAGATTGGGATGACCTGTGAGGTCCTTTCCCACCCAGACCATTCCAGGATTCCATGCCAGAGGTGTCTGGTCCTGGCCTCGCTCCCTGTACTGCAGCTCCCAGGAGGCAGCCGAGCACTTCCAGGAGATTTCTCATCTCTCCCTGGATAAATCCCTTTTCCTGTGATAAGAACTGGTGCACATCCATGGGTTTGTATCCCCCGGTGAACAGGAGTGGGAGGGACGCTGTGCTCGGGGAGCATCCATCACAATGGATGTTTTATAACGGCGTTGCGCAAAGGCCGGAGCCTGGCCAAGCTCGGCCCTCCCGCCGGAAAAATTCCATTCGGGACGAGATAAAGCCTTCCTGGGAAGCCGTGCATCCTGGGAGGGGCTCGGCACCGCCGGGACCCCTGAGTCCAGCCATTCCCCAGCACAGCCAAGGTCACCACGTGCCCCATCTACCACCTGTGGCAGGGTGGGACGGCCCTTTCCACGGACAAATCAGCCCCAATATCCAACCTAAACCTGAGCAGGGCTCCGCTGGCTGCAGGGCCCGATCCTGCCCGCTTCCAGCAGCCTTTGGGATTAATTGGCAGCTTTGCCCACGGGTGGGACTGCCTGTGAAGAGAGCAGCGCTCAGCAGGAGCTGAAGGTGACGCGAGGAAACTCTTTAAAGATCGAGGTTTGATCTCGAAATAAAAGCCTTGCTCCCAAACGTCTTCCCGAGCCCTCTCTCAGCCCTCTCCCTTGCTTTCCAAGCCATGTTTTTCTAATTCCAAGCAGCTTCGACGGCTCGGGTTACACATCTGTCTCCTGCGTGCGATGTTGCAGCAGTAAAAGTACAGGTGTTGGGGCTTTAAAGGAGCCATTTCCAGAAGGAACTCCGGCTGGGCCCCCCGCTCCCGGCGCTCCCGGAGCGGCGCTGCAAGGGTTAAACGGCGGAGAAGGGCCGCTCGTGCTCCTCCATCTGCTGGGAACCCTGAAAGCCATTTGTAAATGAATTTTTTAGTCGGAACGCGCGCTGCCGCATGCAGCCGTGCCCGCGTCCCGCACAGACAGCTTGCGCTGCGCTCCCACACGTCTCCAGCGACGGGCTGGGCTCGGGCTGATTGCAAAGGCAGGAGAGGGCGATCATTAAGAATGTATGGCCAGCCTGCCCGCGCGCGCTCTTCCCGCACTTTATTCCGTAATTATCATCACATTAGGTTAGTAAATAATGTTGACACATGGCTCCCGAACAGCTGGAGAGTGTCCGTCTGACACCCGCGCCATCCGAGCGCAGCTCCTCGCAAAAGTAGGACGGCTCCAGCCGCCGAGCTCCCGCTCCGCTCCCTCGCCAGGCGCGCCCCGGATCCCTGGCACGGAGGGGGGATCTCTCCTTCCCATAAAACCCCCTCCAGTAATCCATGGCTGTGATCCGGGAGCGGGGCAAGGCGCTCATTAATCATACAAGTGCGGAGCACTGATTTGCAGATTAATCTAATTAGACCTCATTTGTTTCAGGTGAAAGCCGCGCTATTCCCGGCGCTATTCCCGGCCGCTGCCCGGCCCGGCACATGTGGCTCCGTGTAGGAGTCAGGATCAATTACAGGATTGACTTTGTGCAGTACTCTGTCACCATCCCCATTACAAATTCAAACCCTGCTTTTAAGGGATTTCTTGCTCAGCCAGAACATCGGGATGACTCCTGACATCCAGGATCTGAGGCCGGGATCGCCGGGTGTTTGGGAAAACCACTCAATCCCTTTGGAGTCCCTCCGGGAGAGGGCAGGGAAAGGGCAAATCTGGGGGGTTGGAGCTCTGAAGAATGGCTTTGTTTTAGGAATTTGGGTGAATTAATTTCTGAAATTAAAGTTTGCAGTGAGTGGAAAAGGCAAAAGGACAAATTCCTGCCATGGGGCCCTGGAGCTGCTCCTTGTCCCACCAGGAGAGTGGGAATGGCTCCAAATGAACCCTTCCAAAGGCCAGCTGCTCCTTCCCTCCACAGGGACACCCTGCCTTTCCCCAGGAGCATCGCTTCAGGACTGGGACATCCCTGGGAATGCCACTGCCCCAGGAGACTGCAGCACAGGCCTCAGTAAACTCCATTACTGAGACTTTTGTTACTCATTCCAGGGGAAGAAAAGGGGGGGAAAGGAGATGATGCTTCCAAGTGAATAATTTCTATTTTTAGCCAGAAATTGCCCTTTTGGTCCAACAGCTGGATCCTTTGGAGTAGCCACTGGATTAAAGGACAAACCTGGGCATTTAACTGACGAGGCAGAAAATGTTAATCCTGCTTGTGGGATGCAGAGAGAAAAAACCAGCTGGGAAAAAACCCCAGCTTCCGCTTTCTGTTCCTCGGCGTGGAGGTAAATCCGAGGGAACGGGAATATTGCGAGGCCCATAATCTTATTTACATTCGGAGCATGACTCCAGCTCCCAGTACATTGCAGACATCTGTCAGACAAACAGACACGACTTCGCAAAGATATTTCAAATGCTCTTCCCTTAAAAGCTAGGAAGCTGTTTGGGGATTTTGGCAGGATAGCTAGGATCTGACATGTCTTTTTTCCCGGCTTTTTTTCCCATTTGTTCTTTTTTTTTTTTTCCCTGAAGCAGATGATTTTTTTGGCTTCCTATGAGCGAGCTTAAGGAATTGGGTTTACTTGAGTATTTGTTATGAAAATTGAAGTGCTAACTCCTGGCCTGAGCTAATTTGTCAGGAATTTTCACTTGGAAGGCTCTCCTCTGCCCGTGCCATGCGCCTTCAGGTGTATTTTAAGGAATTTTCTCCCTTAAAAATGAGCATAACCTGACTCAGGTCACTAGTGTGGCAGAATACAAACCAACCTGTTCCTGTTTGATCTGAGGGGCCAATGCAGGATTTCAGGGATTACAGTCCCTTTCCAGGGGCGATCCCAAATGGAGCTGCTTTGCACACGCAGCATTCCCTGTGCGCTGGAGGTGCTTGGGACTGTGTGGAACAAGTGAGCTGGGTCAGCGAGCTGAGGGTAATCAGCATTTCCTAAAGATAATCAGCATTTCCTAAAGATAATCAGCGTTTTCCTAAAGATAACCAGGACCGCGCCGCTTTGCCGAGCTCCGCTCCCAGCCTGTTTTCAGCTGCTTGACACAATATTGCTGCATAATTTGGAGTGCCTTTGGAGTGTCTCCTCTCCAGTTTTTTGGATGCGAGACTTAGCAACAGGGAAAGGTGCTAAAGAGAGACAAAACTTATGTGGGTGGCTGGAGATTAGCCATTTGGAATTCTCTCCTTTGCTTTGTGCCACAAGCTGCTTGCCTGTTCCCGCTCCAAACCCATCCTCGGGTGTGGTGCTGCCGCCGCAGTGCTCCGTGATCCCATTGTCTGTGTTGCCACCTCTGCTCCTGCCGTGGAGCCTCCATGTGGCCTCCCCCACGTGGCCTTGCTGTCCCCACCCTGGCCTTCCCCAGCTCCTGATGTCCCATGGGATGGCAGCTGGCACATCTCTCCCCCAGGGATAGAGCCCTGGAATTGATAAGGCTGGAAAAGAGATATAAGACTATCAGGTCACCCCTAACCTGTGTCCTCAAGTGCCACATCCCTCTGTTTTCTGAACACTTACACGGACGGGAACTCCACCATCCAGGGCTAGACAGCCCTTTTCATGGTGGAATTTTCCCTAAAATCCAGCCTAAACCTCCCTTGGCACAGCCTGAGGCCTTTCCCTCTGCTCCTGTTCTTTGAGAGACAGGGCTGATCCCGCCTGGCTCCTGCGAGGGAGAAGTGGGGAGCGAGTTCTCTCCTTAAGAGAGAAATCACCCAAATCCAGGCCAACACGATGGCCCAGACCTTTGAAATTCCTGCTTTTCATTGGATTGAAACCTGGAGCTCCTCATATCAAGCACCATTAAATATTCCCTGCATTCCCAAAGCCAAATACGAAGGGAAACACAACCAAACAGGGAGTGTGTGGAAATCATTGATTCACAATATTGAAATTCCAGCTCGCCTCCAATTAGCCGGCTTCCCAATATTTGAACAGAAGACCATTTTAATGCAATTACAAACACATTTTCGGCATCGGAATTCTGTGCATAATTAGCTCCCTATTAAAGTATTTATGGAGCCCTTTTTCCATCCGAAACAGTGAAAGCCGGAGCATTTTATTCCTTACTGTTACAATAATTAACTATGCAAGGAGAACAGCATATTAATAGAGGATAATTTGTTTACATTGAAAAGAAAATTGTGCTAGATTAGCATAGCAAAAGACTATTTCCATATCCAGGCAGGAATGTTCAGGCCTAATAGCAATTTCCAGTGTCGTTAAGGAATATTATTAATAAAGTAATACAGTGTAATTCCCTTTGCCCCCACCATATTTCACAATGTCCTTAATTATGGCTAATTCCAGCGGGACTCATTTGGGGGTTATTAAGCCAGAGACACGGGAATCTTAAATACAACCTTTGGTAATGAGGAGGCTGCAGAGTTCCTGGGAATCTGGGAATGCTGAGGGGACTGAAGGGATGGAGGGAAGGGAGCTGTTGGGAGAACCCTGGGAACACAAGGATTGCATGGAGCAGATCATCCCATTCCACCCTCTGCCATGGCAAGGACACCTCCCATTATCCCAGCTTGCTCCAAACTCCATCCAGCCTGGCCTTGGACACAGGGATGGATAACTCTAATAATGATCCATCAAAATATCTCTAATAATTATCTATCCAAATTAATTCATTTTGAGAAGCTAAAAATTTGCCAAAGAGCGGGGAGAAGTGTTGAAAGAGCCCACCAGAGAACACGGGTGTGCACTGGTGAGCTCCACCCAAACACTAAAAAAGCAAGGGAGAGAGGGAATTGAGAGCTGAAGCACAAGGGAGCTGCAGCTCCCACCCCGCAGATGATTAATATTCATATCGAACTGGCAGCGCCTCCCAAACCAGGCTCCGGAGCATCCGCTCGGAGCAGCTGAGCCCGAACCCGCCGGGCTCCCGCACAAGGATCGCAGGCTGCACCCGGATCTGGCAGCCTCGGGCTCAGCTCCTTCCAACTGCACACAGCCCTGGCTAAACGGGAAAGGCTCCCGGCCTGGCGGAAGTGGGAAAGTGGGGACACTGGGACAGCTTCTATCCCTCTGACCCCACCTCCTGGAGCCAGCCATAGGATCAGGGGGGATGGCCTGAGGCTGAAGAAGCCAGGAATCCCTTCCCAATATCGCATGTACGCTGCCCTCTGGCACTTTAAAGCCATTCCCCTTATCCTATCCGTGCATCTTCCAGCCCTTCCTGCTTGCCCAAATCAACAGCCCTTCCCCCTGCAGAATTCCGAGGCCAATTTCCTTCCTTCGTCTCTTTTGCCATGTGCCCCATCTCTCAGAGTGAGCAAGGTGTTCCTTCAGTGCAGTTTTTTTGGGAAGAGTTTGGCGCATGTTTCTGTCTGGCACGACACAGCACAGGCTGTTGGGAGCTCGGGAGGAGGAGGCTGGATGTGGGCTGCAGGCGTTTCCGTCCTGGAAGAACATGGTATCGAATGACTCCTGTGCTTTAGGACTGCTTTTTATGGGGAGACAAATAGTGCAGGGTCTGGGAAGTGTTGGCTTTAATATGGATTATCCCATCAAACACCCCCATCCACAGTAATCCTCCTGGATATCCATGTCCAATCTGCCCTCACACAGCTCCCCACACTTCCACCTCCCGGTACAACCCAGACACAGCGGGACAAGGGGCTGGGAAGATGCTCCCATATTCCCTAGAGCATTTTCCAATCCTTTTCCTGCTCCCTTTCCCGCTGGTGGGAGGATTTGTGGATGCAGCATTCTGAGTTGGGTTTTATCCCCCTTTTTTCCAGGAGATGCTTGAGCTCTGCCCCTCCCTCCCGGTGCCAGGGAAATGCCATTTTCCAAAAGCTCGGGAAGAGCAGCGCTGTCACGTGGCAGCAAGTGGCCAGCTTTTATTCCCAAAAAAAAAACCCCACAGCTTTTATTCCCAAAAACAGACAGGCAGAATTATCAATCCATAATTAACGCACAGGTTGGAATCACTTATCCCAAATCCCAGCCCGCTTCCCAACCCAGCCCCAGCTCGGACGTGCCGATCCCCCCAGACAACAACAATAAAGCCTCTGTCTCCTTGCAGGATGTTTGTCATCTTTTGATCCGGTGCCAGGAAAACGTGGAATTCTGGGAGAGCAAGCCTCCCAAACTGGTCCCTGCTCTCCACAGCAAGTGTATTCCAGAAAGATGGCACATTCCAAAAGGAACAGGGAAGGCAGTTCAGCTCGCTGGGGAAAAACAGGTAAATAAACTTCAAACAGCAGCAGCTTCAGCAGCCCAGGAATTCTGAATAAAATGAAGCTGGTACAAGTGGGCTAAAATGGAAAATGCCATGTAAAATACTGGATCGGTATTAAAAAACTCCATGGTGTTGCACTCCAGCCCCAGGGGATGTGGTCCTGCCCATCTGTCCCAGCAGAATTCCTAGTTTTTCCCAGCAGAATTCCCTATGCTGTCCATACTGGAAATCATTATTTTCAAAGTCAGCCTCCTGAATAAAACTGCTCCTTCCCTTCCTGACGAGGACGGATTCCTACATGCAATCCCTGACACTGCACAGGGAACACAGCCCTGGAAATAACTCAGGACACTGAGACTGCAACCCAAAATATCCAAGGGTTCTTGCAAAGCTGTTTCTCCGGGGCAGGCAGAGGAAAACGAAGTCAGCAGCAGCTGTAAATCCTCAGGAAACCGTAAATTAAAATTAAGGAGTTCAAATATGATCTGAAATCACTTAACCCAGGTGATGGATGTCCCTTCTCCGACACCGTTATTTACGGACGCTCCCGTTTATTGCTCCTCGGACTTTTTTAATTACTGGGTTCCCGAAATTCAATTACCAACCCCAGCAGATATCCCAGGCAATGGAATTGTAAATAAAAGAGACCCAATTAATGATGTGCTTAGTCCAGCAAAGCTAAATCAAACCTGGAAACTTGCTCCAGGGAGGAGAACTCCTTGGGAAGATCCCAGGGGAAGGATGGGGAGGGCCCAGGTGATGCTGGGGTGGTTCCAACCACTGCCCTTACTGGGGTCACTGCTTGTGGATTTATGCTGCCAAAAGCTATTAGGAAGGACAGGGAATACGGAAAGCAGCTTTCCACTTAAAGCTGGGCATGTTTCACCCCAAATATTTTGTGTTTCCACCTCATGCTGTCAACAAACTTTGCCGTAATTGAAAGCTCAGGGATCTTGTTCCACAAATATTTCTGTTTATAAATGATATTTTCTTGTCTTCTCTGGAAATACACAGCCAGAGGCTGTAGATGAATAAACCCCATGGGATAGGACGTGATTCCAGAAGAAAACCTGGATATAATGTTTTTAAATGGTACTAATATGTTTTTTTCCACAGTTGTGTTCACACAAAGGGCAGAATTTAATATCATGGGAGGAAAATACAATCCCAAATTCCTAGATGCTGCAATACATTAGGGACTTGGGCAAACTTGGTAGCATGAAAGGTGGGAATTTTTGCTTGGCAGAACCAGGACAGGGAGTGTTCCCTCCCAGCCTGGCTCTGCCATTCCCACTCCTGAAAGGGATTTTTCTGTTTCCATTTCCAGCCTTATCCCGAGGGACAAACCTGACCAGAGAAGGGCCGAGGTTTTGCAGGATGAGACCTCAGCATTTTATAGCATCCATTCCCTCTGCAGTTGCCCAAATCCCTGAATTCCCAGCTCAGCTGGACTGTAGGGTGTCAGCCTGGGCAGCCTGGATGCCTTTCCATGCTTCCCCTTTATTAATGGGATCACCTGGCTGAATCCCAGCGCCATTCCCAGCACAGCTCCAGCTGTTCCCGGGACTTGGGAATGCCATGTGCTGCAAGGTGCGCAGCCACTTAATTAGGAGAGAAACTTCATTAACAGCTCCTAACTAATGGCTGTCATTAAGCCAGCCCTGCTCCGAAAGGGGGTGACACCGGGACCCTGCCAGGGAAAACATATGGAGAGCAACGGGCAGTCAGCAGCGGCAGCGCCTGGCCGGACACCCGAGATGGATGAAGGGCATGTCCAGGGGGCTCGGCCCAGGGCTCCAGCTGGGGATTCTGCAAGGACAAGAGGAGGGCTGGAAGGAGGATGGGGGTCCAGCCCCCTCTCCAGCTCTTCAGCTTGGAAGAATCTTAGGGATCATCTCATCCCAGGCTGCTCCCAGCCCCAGTGTCCAGCCTGGCCTTGGGCACTGCCAGGGATCCAGGGGCAGCCACAGCTGCTCTGGGCACCCTGGGCCAGGGCCTGCCCACCCTCCCAGCCAGCAATTCCCAATTCCCAAGATGCCATCCATGCCTGCCCTGTGGCACTGGGAAGCCATTGCCTGTGTCCTGTGCCTGCATGCCTTGTCCCCAGTCCCTGTGCAGCTCTGCTGGAGCCCCTTGAGGCCCTGGCAGGGGCTCTGAGGTGTCCCTGGAGCATTCCCTTCTCCAGGTGGACATTCTGGCTCCAGAGCAGAGGGGCTTCAGCCCTGGGAGCAGCTCTGTGGCCTCCTCCAGACTCACTCCAGCAGGATCCCCCTGCCCTGGATCCCCATCTTTAATCACAAAATTTAAACAAGATCTTTTCCCTTGGATGTTGCATCCCATGAACCCAGGTGCTTCCAAGGAAAAAACCCAGCAAAAGTGATTTTGGAAAAGAGTTGGAAGATGTCTGAGAGCGGCCAGGGGGGTTATGGCAGAATTTTCTTTGTGTTTCCACAAAAACCATTCCAGATGGTGTCGTAGAGGAATTCCCACCCAGACCAGATGCAGGATAGTCTGGACTTGTTTTGCAGGAGAGAGGGAAAAAACCTATTGCAGGAAAAAAAAACAATTCCAAATGAAGGATTTCTTGACAAGTGAAATTACAGAAGTGCTGCCTGGCTGGACAAAGGAATCAAAGCTTATTTACACTGGAAAAAGGAGGAATTAGTGCAGTTCAATCTCTGTGCCAGGCCAGGAGTGCGGGATGAGGGGAAATAGAGACAAGAGGGATTTATTATTAAATTAAAATCACTTAATTACTGCAAATGTTAAATATGCACTTTTCTGGCATTTCAAGGATGTTTTTCCCTCAAATTGCAATGAATTGTCCGCTTGGAATTCCCCCCTCCTTCAGCAGCGGGTAAATGTCAGCCCTAAATTAAAGTTAACCGGGATCTGCTCCACCTCAGAAAAAAAGATTTAATTAGAATCAATAAAGCACCTTTTATTGGAGCTCTCCAAACACGCGGAACCTGAAACCTCCTGAGGTTTTCACAGTTCAGGGTCAGAGGGGAGCACCTGGCTGGGGAGCCCCGGGAAGGCCGGCACCCAGCGCCTGTCCCCGGCAGCGGGATGGAATCCATAAATCCCACTGATTCAGCCCAGATGAGCCGAGCATCCCCGCTCCTTTGGTCTTGCTGGGGGTTTTTGGATGGGCTCCATCCAAGCTGGGAGGTAAAGCACTGCCTTTCACTCCCAGTGCGATCCCTATTTTTAACTCCAGTGCTTCCCCAGTCGGAAGGGATAAACAGCCCTGGAGTTCCCAAATATATCAATTATCCAGGCTCTGCTCATCCCTGGAAATGCTCAATGCCTGGGCTTGGGGCAGATGGGGATGGGCTGCAGACCCTTCCCAGCCCAGCCCACTGCAGGAGTTGATGATTCCAGGACTCTGGCTCGGCAGCTTGTTCCCATTTCCAGTTTCATTTCCCCGAGCCACATGAGTCCCGTGCCCCCAATCAGCATGGTGGGCAAGCGATGATTTCAGAGGCCTCTTTCCAGTGCGTGCGCTCGTATCAAGATGGAAAATGCATTTCATATCCCCTGACTCCTGAAAATAGAGACAAAAGCCTCGGCAGTGTCAGATTGCTTGGAATTCGTTGTAATTTGATTAGGAATCTCCCAGCAGGCTGCCTGAGCACACAGAGATCAGGGGGAATTAATGCCGTGATCAATTAGATCGGAATTGTTCGGCCAACACGGAGCACTACCGTGGGCTCAGATTTTCAGGGAGTTCTTCCCTTAATCCTCTTGTTCTCAGGCTCCTCGGGAGGAGGCACAAAAGCTCCTAAATTAGGGCAACAAGATATTGCACATCGGGGAAAAATCCCGCTGCGGATTATGGAGAAATCCAGGGGGGGATTCTCCTCCAGCTCAGCCCAGGGAAGGGAGCAGATCCCAATTTCCTCCCAGAGGAGCTGCACTCCCTCACAACCCCACTGAAACAGCTCCTGATTAATTGTCTGCTCTCATCCCTGTGGGATTCTAGATTATTTGAGTCAAACTCAATTAATTTTCTGTGTTTGAGTCAGAAATTTTGTTTTTAATTTTCAATTAAATGCCCATTTTCAGGTAGAAATCTATAAATTCACAACATCTTCCAGTGGCTGGGGCTGGAGTCCAGGAGGAACGGTGGGAATGCTCGTCCAGGATCCACAGCTGGAGGCAGCCCCACTTGGGATCCACCAGGATTGACTCCACACCCTGGGAAGGTGGCAGGAGCCAAGGGCAGGAGCCAAGGTAAGAACCACCACAAGGTGGGAATTGTCTTGCAGTGTAGTACACGAGGAATCCGTAAATAATTCATGGGGATTTATTATTCCATGAGCAATTCCAGGCCAGGACAAAAGCAGGCGGCTGGAGCCCCAAGGAATTTCCCTCCAAAGCACTACACGTGTCAGGCTGGGAGCCCAGGGATGAATATGTTAAGGACAACAATTCCTTTTTCCCATTTTTCCCTGGATGTGCCGCCAGAACTAACCCAAACTCCTGTTTTCACTTTGGGAGGCACTGTGACACCTGCTCCCAGCTGGAAAAACCTGTCCCAGTGTGTGTAAAATTCCTCAGGAAATGGGATTTCCCTACCTCTTCCTATTTTTGGATGCTCTGCTCTGGTTTTCAAGATTCCCTTTCTGATGTTTTATACTTCCTGAGCTATATCCCAGATTATCCGTCCCAGGATGGAATTTGCCACTTCACACCTGGACCAAAGTCCTCTCCAGCTCTCAGGAAATGTAGAAGAACAAGGAGTGGACAATCCAGACCCTCCTCATGCAAAGAGGTGGAATTTTTTCAGGACACAAGGAAACTGTGCCAGGGGAGGTTCAGGCTGGACACCAGGAGGAATTTCCCCAGGGAAAGGACTCTTGGCGTGGACTGTCCTGGGAGGTTTGAAGGTGGCACTTGGGGACAAGGTGGGGACTGGTCACAGGTTGGACTCCATGATCCTGGAGATGTTTCCAAGCCCTCTGACCCCGGGATTCTTTGATCCCATGGGGAAGAGGTTCCCCTAAGGATGTGCTGAGGGACACCTTGGCCAAACCCCCCGTGGGCAGGAGCAGGAGCTGAGCTCCCACTGCCTTTCCCAGGTAATTCCTGCAGGGGAGGCAGCCCCGGAGCCACCTCTCCTTCCTTTGTGTCCCTGGGTTGTTGCTGTGCATATTGAGCCATTCCAGCAGGAAATTGCATTTGCATCTTGTGTGGCACAAGCATGTTGTGAATATCATAAAAACACATATGGTCATAAAGGCTGGGAGAGAAGGCGATAAAAGTGACATTTAGGGAACAGCTTTGGGAAAGGCAAAACATGTTCAGGGAGCTGCTTTTGTGCAGCTCCTCCCCGCGAAAAATTCTGGGCTCTTGCTTGAAAAGCTTTTGCAGTAAACTTCTTAATTTTGTGACAAACTTCTTAATTTTTTGTGCAAACTTCTTTTTTCCCAATCTTCCTTAATTTGTTTTTGCAAAGTTCCTACATTTTATTCTACAAACTTATTTTTTGTTGAAGCACCTTAATTTTTTGTACAAACTCCCTGATTTTTCACACACTTCCTAGTTTGTGTTGTCTAAACCTCTTCATTTCCTTTCCTAATATCTTCATTTTTTCCCCCAGACTTCCTGATTTCTTTCCTAATTATTTTTTGTACAAACTTCCTAATTAATGTATTCACATACTCATTTCAAACTTGAGAAATTTTCCATTGCGTTTTGAGCTCAAACTTCCTGGAATGTTCTGGAAGCTCAGGAGCCCACCAGCCTTTCCCAACGTGTTTCCCAGGTGTGGGACAGATTCCATGGCAGTTTTAAGTGCAGCTCTTGACTTTTGAATAGTTTGGGGTACTGGATGGAGCAATATTTTGGGATGCTTAGGAATGGGATTTCATCCCTGGGACATCAGGAAGTTCATTGTGGAGACTAGTTTGGATGGAAATATCCCCAAATTTGGCTTTATACCGGAATTCTGGACAGCAGAAATCCATGGACATCATGAAACATTAACTCTAAACAAGGAAAAATTAATAACTGGGGAAAGATTTCCATGACAGGTCAGAGATCCTCGATGGAACAGGAGGAAGTCTTTCCCTCAAATAAAGCTCACTTAGAACTGTCCTCTCCCAAGCTATTCCTGAATTCTTTCCATCTCTTGATGCTCCCTGGGTCAGGGACAGCCACAAATGATGGCAGAGCTGCCAGCAGGATGGTTCTGCACAGCCAGGCACATCCTCACCCCCTTGGAGCTGCTTTTCCAACCCTCTTGGTTGCAGGGAACATCTCGGGCAGGATTCCTGCGAGTCCTTGCCGTGTGCTCCCAGCAGGGAATTCATTCCAATTTTCCAGGGCTGTAAACTGCAACCCTTTTATCTGGAGCCTTTACCAGGCGCTGTGACAGCAGATCCGATGGGAGCGTGCTCTGCCATAAATCCTCCCAAAATGTTCCTTTCCTCAGAAATGATGGGGCTGATTCATGCTCCAAGGGCGGATTTCCAGCTCCTGCCAAGTCGCCACGGCTCCCTTCTGCTTGGAATGATCGGGAGAAGTGTCTACCAAGGCAAGGAGCTCTGCATCACACAGGGAGGGGGAGGAGGAGGAGGAAGCCTTCCTGGCCGCTCCAATTCTCCTGGCTTTCCAGAGGATTTCACTTCCATGCAGCTGTGGACTGACTTCCAGCCATCCCATGTGGAGGCTTCCAAAGACGCCTGGATTTCACTCTGCTCAATGCAAAGGAATTTCCTTGGCCTCTTTTGATAGGGGTTTTGCAAATTGGAACAGGCACCTCTGTCCTGTGTCCCTGTCCCCCACCGTGTCCCTGCTCAGGGATTCCTGCTGTGCTCCCAAGGGGCGTCCAGCCTGGAGAAGGGAAGGATCCAGGCAGGCAGAGCCCTTCCCAGTGCTTAGAGAGACTCCAGGAAAGCTGGGGAAGGGCTTTGCTATCCTTCAGTTTAACTGGAGTCATTCCAAGGTCATGGTCACTCCCCCATCCCTCCCCTGCTGCCTTAGGAATTAACGGGACAAGGTGGATTCCTGCATTATTCCCACTGCTGCCTTCCCTGGGCTGGAGCGGGGAGAATTCCCCCACACTGCCCTGGACCCCTGGCGAGCACCTGGCCCTGCGGAGACACTCGGGAAAGGGCACAGCCTGACAGAGTTGTGACTTGCAGAAGCACAAGGTACGAGGGGGAAGCAGCCTCCCTTCCCTGCCTGCGTGAGCCAGCCGCCTTTTCCCGGCAGCTCCCAGCCCGGTGTAATTCTTCCCCCTAGTTTCCAGTCATGGAATAGTTGCCATTAGAGCTAGAGCTGCTGCACAGCCTCGGAGAGGCCGGGCTGCGTTTGGGGTGGAGAAGAGCTGGAAAAGGACCTGGAGGAGAGGAGGAAGGCTGGAGGATGGGGCAGGGATGCCGCAGATGTGCCGGGAGCTACGTGCATCCCTCCACTGCTCCGGGATTCGCTCCCCAGCCACTCAATGGAGGCGATTGTTGCTTCCCCTAAAGCGAACCAGCTCCGGGAGCCCGCACTGAGCAGCCTCTCCCGGCTCCGATCCCCCCCAGGAGCAGGGGGAAGAGGGGCAGGAGCAGAAAACACAAGGGTTTGCCCAGTGGGAAGTGGGTTGAAGTAGGAGCTGAAGCCCTTCCAGCCTCCAGACAGGGCCAGTGACTCCCCACTGTCCTGAGCCACTTGGATCCCATGAAATTGCTCTCCCAACAGCCTCCTCCACTCCACATTCCCACTGCTCAGCCTGGCTTGTGCTTCCACACTCTTTTCACATGGATAAGAGGAGCTGCTCCTCCCTGACTTTCCATAGGTGTCACATTTGTTGCCGAGCACCCGTAATTTTGGAAAGAGTGTTTGTACTGCAAATGGAAACCTGTCATTCCCGGCGCCCCCCTTCCCACTTAATTACAGCAGCCATTGGAGCTGGAGCTTTCACGTCTCCTGGGTAAATTACGGTGCTGCTCCCATTAAAACTAATGCCGATCAAAAATTCCAGAAGCACAGACAATTTCCCCCTTTCTCTCTAAAATTCCAGCAGGCTCCAAGCTCCTTCCTTCCATCCTGATAAACCATCCAAAGGAGGGAATAATACAGGAAGTGGAGTATTAAGCCCCTGTTTTAGCAAATCCCCTTCTCCTGAGGAATTTGGGAGTAGGATAGATGTTGTCTGAAACCAGCATGGATTAAGGGGGAAGAAGGAAGAGCCAGAGCTGGAGAGGGTCTGGGGGTGATGCTCCACTGGAAGGAGCTGCTCCATTGGAAGGAGACACCATCTCAGTATCTCCAAACCCCAGCCATGCTGCAGAGCAGGAGCTGGGTTTGATTCCTGTTCCTCTTCCCTCTGAGGCAGGAATCGGATGGAATTATTGTGCTACACTAAATCCTCTGAAGGGCAGCAAATCCAGAGATTCTGGACCTAATTTATGTGCCACAGGGATTCCTGGGGGTGTGAGCTCCAGGCAGGATCTGGGTGACTAAAGGGATGAGGGTGAGAGGCTCCTCCTTGCCCTTTCCCTGTGCCCACATCCACGGCACTGCGGAGAATCCGAGCCCATCCCCATCCGAGCCCACCCCACAGCCACATCCATTTTTAACACAGGCCTTCTGTGCTCTCCTTTTTCCAGCTTGGTGGCTCCAAACAGAGCAAAAGATGTTCCCAGCTTAGTGGGATTAAAAAACAAAGTCCAGCCCAAATATCCTGGCAGGCACGACGGCACTTCCCTAAAACGGCCTGCCACGGGCAGTGCTGGAATGGAGCTGGGATTTAATGGCAAACAACCCCACAGAATGGAACTGAAAACACACAGCCACCCCGAGCCATCGTTTCAGGATTGTCACAAATGCACAGAGAGGGACGCTCTCCACAGCACATGGAGGGGCAGATATGGATGGGGATGGCAGCTCCCATTCCAGGCGGGCAGGGTGGGATGACCACGGGCAGGACGATGGAGATCTGTGACTCCAGAGCTGCTGCTGGGCTCTTGCCATGCTCAGTAGGTTCCCAGTGCCTTTTGCTGCTGCTCATAAGCAAAAGTCTCTCGGTTGCTGTTCCAGCATTGGAAATTGGAATCAGAGAAAGAGGAATGGGATGGAAATGAGATGAGAAAAAAAGAAAGAAATGGTGCTTTGGAAGCCTGTTCAAGTGCCTGATCTCTAGTTTGTACTGAGAGAAAAAATCCATGCTGCATTCCAGGCTGGGGCAGTGGGGATGGAAATATTCCCCCTTCCCTGGGCAGCGAATCATTGAGGATGGAAAAGATTTCCCCATGGAAAGGGTGCTCAGGTGCTGGAAGGCACTGCCCAGGGAGGTTTGGAGTCACCGTCCCTGCAGGTGTCCAGGGAAGGCCTGGAGATGGCACTCAGAGCTCTGGGCTGGGAACAAGGTGGGCACTGGGCACAGCTGGGACAGGATGGTCTTGGAGCTCTTTTCCAACTGAAACCACTCCGGGATTCTGGGATCTTCATGTCCAACTCTCATCTGAAGAACAGGCACTGTGTTCAGGCAGTGCATGTGATCCTTGGGGAAGATTCCAATGTTTTCATTGAGGGACTGTGAATTCCTGTTGTGTTTTGTTTGTTTTACCCTTTCCCAGAGCAATATTGTTTTTCCCTGGTGTCTCAGGAACTTCTCCTGGCCATCTGCACCACTCCCTTTCCCACTTATCTGCCAGAGCCCTTTGGATTTTTCCAAGCCCAGCAAGAACCTCCTCCGGCAGCCAGCCTGGCTTGGTGTCCCTCGGGAAGAGGCAGTGGCAGCAGCGCTCCCAGGAGGGGACGGAAGCACAGGGAGCGAGGCTCCATCCCAGCCCCATCCCCACAATGCTCTTTCACAGGCTCATAATGAAGCCATTGAGCACATGGAGCGATTTGGAAAGCTCCCGAGTTGGGAGGAATCTGCGCCTGTTGGGGTTGAGTCACGCCTTGGCAGCGGCCACCCCTGCACAGATTTCCTTTTTTTTAAGTGCATTTTTCTTTTCCAGATCCAGGGACAAGGGACCTTTATCAGCTTCAACTCCACCCTGCAATAGCTGCACCCAGCCCAGTCCTGCCTGAGGAAGCTTCCAGAAGGTCCTGATTTGGGGACTTGGAGCTTCTAGTGGTTGCATTCTCATCCCAGTTGGAAATTTGTCCGCAAGCCTGCTTATCTCCAGCCTGAAATTCTTTGGCTGCAGCTTCCCCCATGGATGTCAGTGCCTTCCTGCCTGCAGGATTAAGGGATCCATCTCTCCATTGGCAGGTGTGTGAAAGCCTCTGGTTTCTCATACCTTTTCCTGTGCTGTCTGATAAAATAACAGGTTTTCCTTACGGAATTTTGGTGCTCTGGTGTTGTCCAGTGGAGAATACACCACATATTTCTTGACCCTTTCCTTGGCTCCACAATGTCCACACCCAGGTCCTGCCCAGCCTGGATGGACCAGAAGGGAAAAAGGCTCCATCCAAGGCACTCGGTGCTCCACGGATCCTGCACCTCTGAGTTCCTGGGTGTTCCAGGGGTCCTCCCCTCTCAGGGGTGGAGTGATCCAGGGATCCTGCATCCCACAGATGCCCAGGGCATCTCCCAAGCCTCATCCCCAGCCATCCCTCCCCGGGGTAAGGCTGCTCCCTCCATGCTGTCGTGTCCCATATGGACACAAGCTCAGTGGAAAAGCTGCTCTTTCCCGTTCCCTTGCTTTGTTGGGAATTCGGGAGCCTCCAGCGCAGCGGGCGCGCCCGCTGGACGTGGAGCACCGATAGCTCCGCTTCCTGCAGGTGGGAATTGCCCCGGAGAAGTTCGGGGCGGGCGTGGGGAGCGGGGGAGCTGCTGGGGCATTGTTGTGGAAGCGCTGTTGGGATCAGGCACAGATGGGAGACACGGAGCTGTCAGAACGAGCCGGGATTGGAAAATGTTATAATTGGGATGGTAAACAAGTTCACAAGGACCCTATTGAGGCAAGGCATTGCCATGGTAACCGCCCAGAAAAGTCTGGGAATGAGGAAGGGATCGATCGGTGGGGGCAGCGCAGGGAAGGGGCCAGGGGCGCTCCGGGAGTCCCTTCCCAGGAGTGGGGGCTCTGGGATGTGCTCCAGCCCTGCCCTGCTGCTCCAGGCTCTCAGCTTTCCTGGGATGGACACACCGAGATGGGACCCTGTGCTGGCAGAGCATGTTGGATGTTCTCTGTCGTTCCACAGAGGGTTGGGAAATCCTGGGTTTGCTGCAGGGACCTTTCCCATCAGTCCGTAGGATCCACACCTAGCCCGAGCAGGACTTGAGCTCCCGGGACACCTTGGATGCAGCCGGGGTAGGATGGGGCCTCACACGCCCCATTCCCAGGAAGGGTCACCTTCCCAAGGCTGCCAGGGCTCCAGGAGCACTTGGACAATGCTGTCAGGAGTGGGGTGGGATTTGGGGTGCCCTGGTCAGGGCCAGGAGCTGCAGTTGTGCTCCAGGTGGGTCCTTCCCACCCCAGGAAATCCTGTGATCTCTCTAGCATGGAGAGCGATTCCCCCTCCTGCTGCAGCCCACACCTCCCTGCCCCGGCCTCTCCCACTCTCAGGGTGACAAGTTAGACGTGAGCAAACAAGAAAGTAAAAAGTTCTGTAATAAAACCAAACCTAGCATCTTTGTGCTCCACAACAGTATTTTGAAAGCCTTATTTTATTAATCATCTACTTGTCTTTAATGAGAGAATACTCCGCATTCCAAGATGGATGCAGCAATTTTCCTCACTCCAGTAAAACAATAAAATTTGTTTATAGGCCAGAAGAAATGTTAAGGGCCTGGGGCCACTGAAACCCTCAGAACAAATCTTTTTTAAGTGGCAGGGCTGCAGCCCAGGCAAGGGACACCAGAAGGAGCTGGACATATTCAAATAATTGGGAATGGAATTTGGAATCCATGTGCTGAGCTGAGGTGGGCCTGGGCTGCCAAAGGTTTGCTTGTGAAGCAAACCCTGAGTTTGCAATCAGAATCCCAGCTGGAAAAGATTTCCAGAATCACTGAGCCCAACCTGTGCCCCATCCCCACCTTGTGCCCAGCCCAGAGCACTGAGTGCCACCTCCAGGCATTCCTTGGACTTGTCCTGGGATGGGCACTCCAAACATCCCTTGGCAGCTGGGAATGCGGAGCCTGTATCCCAGTGCTGGAACAGCCCCCAGGCTCCCAGCGCTCCCAGATTGCTCACCCTCTGGGATGGGATGTCTCCCAGGACCTGCACAGCTTATTTGGGATGAGGCCCTGGGAATCCATCTGCTTTCTTCCTGGGAATCAGTGGATTTGCAGTGAGGCGGGTGGACTTTTCCAGAAGTGGAGGGAACACATGTGGGCACGGTGCTGTTCAGCCAAGCACCATGAGCCCAGACTTTTCCATCCCTCTCTGAGCTGCACGGCAGCACTATCCATCATTTTTCCAGGGGCTGCAGTCCCTTCCAATCCCAATGAATTGCTGGGACAGATCTTTAATAATAACCAGCCACCAAGACCTGGGAGATTTCATTTATTCTGGCATAATCCACACATTACCCAGCTCGTGCGGGACCATATGGAGCGCTCTCTGCTGAATTTGGTGGAGTTACTGGGGTGAAACAAGGAGGAATTTTGTTCCTCATCCTCTTCAATTATGCCATGGATTGGATTGTGCAGCAGGCTCCGAGAGCTCATCTGGGCACAGCAATCAGCCCTGAGGAGCCATCGCCGAGTTCGGCTGTGCCAGGAAACACTCAGAGCAAGAACACCGCTGGGAGCCCATCCCTGGAGAGAGTCACTGGGGCTTAACACTCCCCTAGAGCTGGGAATGGGGACAGGCCCCTCAGGCTGTCACCTGGGGGAAGGGAAAGGCTGTGGGAAGGTCCTGTTGGTGTGATGGGATAGGAGGAAAACAGCAGGTCGATTCCTTCTGGATTTTACACTTTGCCATCGTTACCTGGGAAATTGGGGAACCTGGCCTTGCCTGGTGCCTGGGTGCTGTGGGCACATTCACAGAGAATCAGGGAATGGTTTGGGATGGGAGGGACCTTAAAGCCCATCCAGTTCCATGGGCAAGGACACCTTCTGTTATCCCAGGCTGCTCCAAGCCCTGTCCAGCCTTGGACTGTTCCAGGGATGGGTAGTCCCCAACCCCTCTGCCCAACCCACATCCAAACTTCTGTGCCTGTAGTAACCCTTCCCCAAAATCTCCCCATGAACAAAAACCCCTTTTTTGGTGCCTGAGGCCTAATGGAACATGACATCGATTATTCCAAAGGGGTGCCAGAGGAATGAAGATGTTGATTCCGTGTGAACAGGCAGAGTGTGATCCCTGCTCCTGCCTCTCCGAGCCATCAATAATAGAGCGGTTCCCATTCCCATTCCATTATCACTAATAATGACTTATGGATAAAGCCACCACGTCCTGAGAAAAAAGCAAGATCTGGGTTGATTATTAGAGGCTCAAATCAAGAGATTGATGCCCAAAGCCAGCCTAATTAGCAGGAGTCTATTGGAGAGGAAGCTGAGCATGCTGCTCCAGCACTGCCAAATGAAATTAAGGCCCAATTATTGATAAATGAAGAGTGGTTTGTGCTGGAGCCTGGCCTGGAGTCGAGGAAATGCATCTGTCACTTGGCCAGCCCGGGAGTCACTCATGTGTGACACGGCATCCTGTGCGTTGCTGCTGCAGCTGGAGGCTGCTCCGTGTGCTGTGTGACGGGAGCTGCTGCCACTGCAGCCCGCAACGGGGACACGGCCAGCTGGCCCCACATGGGTTAGCAGGGAATAATGCTCCTTACCTGCTCCTGAGGTTGTCCAGCTAACAGGTACCTGTGCAGGCACACGCCATTGGTGCTCAGTGCCCTAACTGTGACTTCACTATCACTATAAAAATGCAGCTGAGGTGTCTGGAATCCCTCATTTCCCTGGCCTCTCAAGCCCACAAATTTCATAAACGAGTGAGGTCGGGAAGTGACCACTTTTCATAAACCTTCCACTGGAGCAGGGGTTTGTGCAGTCCATTGTCAAAGGCAGATGGAAAACATTTGAGCACTGAGAGTGGAGGGAGTTCTTCAGGAGTTTGGGAGCAAAGGGAGGCCAGGGGGTGGCAGAGGAGACCTCCTGGAATGAAAAGGGGATGTTTAGGTGGGATATTGGGCAGGAATTGCTGTGTGGGAGGGTGGGCAGGCCCTGGCACAGGGCACCCAGAGAAGCTGTGGCTGCCCCTGGATCCCTGGCAGTGCCCAAGGCCAGGTTGGATGGAGACTGGAGCACCCGTGGTCATGGGGTGGAATGAGCTGATCCTTAAAATCCCTTCCAGCCTAAAGCATTCCCTGATCCCACGCTGATTCAAACAGCCCTGGCCAGGCTCTTGGCTTCAGAGGTCCCAAAATACCGCGGAGGGTAGGGGCTGGGCTCGGCAACACGTCGGGATCGCGCCTCGGGAAGCGCCGTTCCTCGGCAGCACCTGAGAACACACGGAAATAGGCTGCTCCTGTCACAGGTGTCACCGCTTCCCTGCCTCCCCAGGACCCTGCCGCTTTTAATACCCTAACGTTTTTGGAAATCTGCCCCAATTTTAAGTAGGGCAGGAGATGTCTGTTCATCTGAAGGAGCTGCGGATCCTTTCAGAGTCGAGGAGTCAGGTTTCCAAAGGCACTGGGTGCTTCCTGCTCCTCAGTCCCGTTTAACTGAGCTGTGCCTGGCTCCCAGCTTTGCACGGGGCTTTCTGTGGGGCTGTCCCTGCTCACCACTGACCCCACAGCACCAGGATCCACTCCAGCCTCTGTGGGGACACCCTGGGAATGGGGGGGGTTGTCCAGAGAGGAGGTGGGTTCTCCATCCCTGGAAGTGTTTAAAGCCAGGCTGGATGGGGCTTGGAGCAGCCTGGGCTGGTGGAAGGTGCTGGAACTGGCCCTCTCACTGCCAAACTGAGGGTGGGATTCTGGTGAGTCTATGCACTGGGACATTTGGTTTTCCCTTGGATTTGACACAGGAACCTTTCTCTTCCAAAGGATCCAATTTATTCCTCACTCTCCAACGAGGTGCCAATAGAATTTGCTACCCTGGATTTTAAGCATCCCCATATAAGATCAAATCAATCCTTTCTGGAACACATTTTTCCTTCTAACATTTCTCCTGATCCTGCCGAACTGGAGAAATTATCCCGAGCTCCTATTCTATGGATACTTCTCCCCCCGGAGCAGCACTAGGCCTGCAATCTCAGCTGCATTTCAAATATCAAAAACAACAATGAAATGTACTTCCACCAACTCATCCTAACTTGATTTGGGGCCACCAGGAGAAGCCGGTTGCCATATGGAGATTTCTGGCCATTCCTGCTCCTGTCCCAGTCCCCCTTTCCCATGGATTGCTGCAGCTCCACCCTTGCTCTGCTGCCTCCAGGGCAATTCTTAGGGATTTCACCTCCCCTGGCCATCCTCAGGGAGGTGCAGGGTCCTGGAGCAATCCCAGCCCCAATTCCAGGCTCAGCTCCTGGAATGGAGCAGAATCCAGGCTGACACTGCAATTGCTCCCAGCTCACCTTGTTTGTCCCCTGGGCTGCTCCACCTGCACCGTGACCCCGGGATCTGCAGGGAAAAGCAGTTTTTGCTGCCAAGCCAGCTCTGTGTGTGCAGGAGAATGTGCAGAGCAGAGATGAGGGGACAGTGACATCTTGCCCATCCCAAAGAGCCACATTCCCTGCTTTCCCTGAATGCACAACTCCAGGACAGGGCTTGGAGGAACCTGGGGTAGTACAAGGTCCCTGCCAATGGCAAGGGAAGGAACAAGAGGAGCCTTAGGGTTCCTCCCCACCCAAACCATTCCAGGATTCCAAGATGAGCCTTAGGGTTCCTCCCCACCCAAACCATTCCAGGGTTCCGTGCTGCACCTCCATGTACTAAGGCAGGGGATCTTCCATAAACAGCATGGGATAAAAAGGGGGGAAATGTCTCTTCCTTTTTCTAAAAAAGGACATCAAAAAAATCCTTAAACAAAAAAAAAAAAAAAGAAAAAAAAAAAGAACAGGAGGAAAACAAGCTGAGCTACAGAGACACAACAATCGCTGAGGGCTGAGACCTTGGGAAGGAGCTGGAGCCCAGAGTGGGGTTTTGCAGTGAATTTTAACCGCTCTCAAATGTCAGGTTGGGTTTTTCAATGCTCTTACATTCCCACCATAAAAGTAATGTGATTTGAGGACCCTTTGGGGCCCTGGAACAGCTCCTGCTCTTGCTGTGGAGCCTGAACTTCCCACGTGAGTTTAGCTGCTGCTTGCCCTTTAGGACACGCTGGGTATTGGGTTAAGCCAGCAGCACTTCCATGAAACCCTCCATTGATCATATAGAATTCATGGACGTGAGTGGAACAAAAGAGCTCCATGTTTCTCCCAGTGAACTCCAGGGTTATCAGGGGACTGGGAACTGCCCTAAACACAGCCGGGATTTCCCAGGAGCATGGGCAAGTGCAGTTACCCAGGAATCTGGGAAGCTGCAGTGTGGAATATTCACACCTTGGCATCTGAATCATTCGGTGCTCTGCCTCTCCTTTGTGTCCCAGCTGCCCCTAGTGAGGGAAGGATGATTTGGAGCTGGACAGCCTGGGCTGGTGCAAGGTGTCCCTGCCCATGGCAGCTGATGAGCTTTCAGATCCCAGAGCACCCCATGATTCTGGGAGCTTGGGAAGTTCTTCTGTGCCTTGGCAGGCCTGGGGGAGACTGGAGCTCACTGCCCAGGGATGCTCCACAGCAGCATTGCTGGAGCACAGCTCGCTGTAATGTGTTATGACGTAGATCAGCTGTTGTTTTCCAGTCTCAAAGGAAACCTTGTGGAATCTCATTCCTTTGAGTGGATTAAATTAGCTGCAAATGTTGTCCTTTAAACACAAACTCAAGGCCTTTTGCTGGAAAATGAAGAGTGGATGGCGGAGCCGTTGAAGTCTCTTTCAAGCCATTGTTTCTTTGGAGCTGTGGTTTACCTTTGGTTCCCTAACAAAGTAAATTAATAAATTAAGGGGTAGCAGAGTTGTTTCTATAGCAATCCCCATGGAAACATCAAAAATGCCATAAACACTCATCCTCAGCCTCCAGCTCCCAGGAGAGCACAGCTCGGTGTAGAATGCAGCCATGGCTCCTGGATTCAGCCCAGTTCCTGGTGCCCTTGCCCTTCAAGAGCTTGGATAGCCACAGATTCCCAAAATTAAGGACTTTCCATCCCAAACCTGGTGAGCACATTCCTTTGGGAAGTATCCCTGGAAGGTGGTGACCCTTTCCACAGGCTGCCCTTCAAAAGGAGGAGGAATCAGCCAAACCAGGGGCCATGGCTTGGCCACAGGATGGAATAAAAAGGCACTTGGTGAAAATCCTAGGATTTTCCCTGAGATGAATCTTGCTTTGGGAGAACTTCCCAACGAGATGAGTGAGATGGTCCCACACCTCTGATCATCCCGCCGTGGCTTTCACAGACACATGGGAGGGAGGTGAGGCCCTGGCACAGCATTCCCAGAGGAACTGTGGCCGTCCCAAGGCCAGGTTGGACACTGGGGCTTGGAGCACTCTGGGATGGTGGAAGGTGTCCCTCCCATAGCATGGGATGATCCTGAAGGTCCCTTCCAGGCCTGTAATTAAAGTGCTGGGGAACAAAGCAGGGAGCAGGGGTTGGCTCTGGAGAGCAGCCACATTCCAGGGCCCAACATCCGTCCGGGATGGATCTGGCTCCCAGTCAGAGCTGACAATTAGGCCGTACCATTAATATTTTTACAGCTGTTTTATTAATAACACATACAGAGCATCCAGCCAGGGTTTGTTGGAGACACCTCAGGAAAACGCATGATGTAAATAACAGATGGATGCGGAGTAGTCTCACAAACAGGCACCGAGATATTCCCATCTTGTTTGGGAGGAATCTAAATAGACAGATTGGAGATAAACAGGCAAAGGGAGGAGAGGAGAGGCTGGGAATGGGGATGGATAAACTCAAAGGCACACGGGGAGTCCCTGAGATCCTCGGGATCATGGCATCCCTAAGGCTGTGGATGTGCCCCTTGGAGCAGCACCTGAGCAGCCTCTCCCACGCATCTCCAGCCCAGCCAGCCTGGTTCAACTCTTCAGGGTCTCAGTCCCAGCTCCTGGAAATTGTTAATCAGGATGATTCCAACAATCCTGCAATGATTTTGCCTTTAACTCTTAACTCCTCTATTCCATGGGTTTGCTGCTCTGACTATGTTGGAATTTTGGGGCAGAGCAATGAGAAGAGAGAAGGGAGTGGGGGATATGAGCAGGAAAGGATGGATGTAGTGCATTTTGGGGGCAAACAGCTGCCAAATGTGTGCTCAACACGGGCTGGGAATGGTCCCCAGTGGCTGATGCACAAAGCTGTGTGTAGGAAGGGTAAACCAAAATCATCTGGTGCCGGGAGCCGGGGAATTATGGAGATTTGCGGTTGGATTTGTACCTGGGGTTTTCTCCAGAGCTGGGAGAGCCGGTGGTTAACAGCGGGAATGGAAGTCCAGGTTACCTGGTGTGTGATGGGAGAAGGGAAGGATTCAGGGACACCTGAGAGCCCCTTCAGTGCCTGAGGAGGCTCCAGGAAAGCTGGAGAGAAACTTTGGAAAGGCGTGGAGTGACAGGACACAGGGAATGGCTCCCCACTGCCGGAGGGCAGGGTTAGGTGGGATAAGCCCGCGAGGGTGGTACAGATTTCCCAGGAAGCTGCGGGTGCCCCTGGATCCCTGGAAGTGTTCCAGGCAGCCCCACGCCGTTGCTGCCGGGATTCTCACAGCCCGGAGCCGCAGCGCTCCCACGCACACACCCGCAGCATCCCGAATCCACAGGTATGTGCCGCTCCCGCGGTGACCCGAGCGCGCTCGCAGGGAAACAGCGCCCGGAATAGCAGCACCGACAGGGAGAGCGGAGGGAGCCGGAGCTCCAAAACGCAAACTGTGATAAATCTCAGCCTAACACGCCTCGGTGGGAACACACCGTTCTCCCGCAGGAGATGACGGCCTATCAGTGCCTTTGGAAAGGCGCTTTCTCCAGGGCTCGCTGCGGAGCGCAGGAACACAAACACGAGCGCCTTTTCCCAGCCCGCTCCTCCCTGCCATCCCAACCGGCAGGGATGCAAGTTCACGGCGGGTTCATCCCGCCTGGTTCCGAGAGGCTCAGGAGAGGGGTAAACAAACAGCAATTAGCACCTGATTAGCACCTCTGACATTTCCTGCAGCCTCTGTGTACGGCTGCACGGGAAGCGCTGCTCCCGTGACTTGCCGCATCCCGGCGTTTGGCTCCAGGTTGGATTTTAGGGAGAATCCCTTCGTGGGAAAGGTTGTCGGGCACTGGCACAGCTGCCCAGAGCAGCGCTGGAGTCCCCATTCCTGGAGGGATGGAACAGTGCATATGGCAGTGGTGGCCCGGGCAGTGTTAGACTCACACTCATAAGGTCTATTCCAGCCTCAATTCCTGTGATTCCAAAGGATTCCAGGAGTATATTCTGGCAGTGTAATTACATTCACTTAACTGAGCCACAGGCATAGAAACTTCCCAAATTTCCCAACGTGACCGGCAGTGGCGGGGGCATCCCGGCGGCCGCTCCATTGGATCCCGGGACAGGCAGGAATTTCAATGGAGACAGTTCAGCGATGGAAAGTCGAGGCAGGAAACTCAGTTTGCTGAGCTCTACAGTACAGACGTCTTAACGCATAAATTTAACAATTATTATTGTGTTGCCCTTTTCCAGGAAAGGGTAAAGGAGATTTGTAGGAGCACTTAGCACATGTAAATCCCCACCTCTTTAAGGCAAAGCAATGCGCTAAATGGGGCCATAAATATCCCGAGTATTCTGTCCTTTTGGAAATCATACCTTTCCCCCCTCCTCTCGCCGCAATTAAGCCCGTGCCTTATTCTAACACAGCTCTGGGGAAGAAGGCGTTTGAAAACCTCCAAACAGGTGTTTATTGAGGGAGACAGGAGCTGCGGGGGTTCAGTGGGAGCGGGACTCAAAGGCACGGGGTGATTTGTGTAGCAGGGCCTGCAGCCCAATTTGCCACTGCTTTCCCAAATATGGGATCAGCTCCCAACCAGCCTCACCTTTCAACCCGTGTGAGAGCTGAAATTCACGTGCAGCTCCTCTTTCGTCTTTCCAAGGGCTTTGGCAGCAAGGGTGGGAATCCCAGGAGCGGTGAGGTTGGGAAAGAGCTCCAGAATCACTGAGCCCAACCTGTGTCTGATCCCACTTTGTCACCAGAGCAGAGTCAGGTCACTCCGTCCCAGCTGTGTACTTCAGATGTTACGATCAGTGCCCAAAGCCCCAGGTGACTAAGCCTGACCAGTCCTAAATCCCCAATCCCAGGTTCACACTGCCTTTTATGATTCCTGTCAGAGCTCGGCAGTGCTGCATCGCTGCCAATTGAGCTACACTCCTACCAGGCCGACGAGGATGGAAAAATGAAAATCACATTTGGCACATTTAATCAGATAATTATTTTTTAAGGAATGAGCAGGAATGTTAACTACATTTCCCCGTTTTTTTCCATCTGTTGCGGCTGACGTGCAAGACTGGGGCTCTAATAACGAGGCACATCTCCTGATTAATATTTCAGGATTATCGGAGCGCCGAGGTGCAGCCGCCGGCTCCGTGGGCAGGGACATCTGGCTGCCACATGTGCCTGGTTCCCTACACCTGTAAAGCCGGGGTCAGCGGCTCCGCCTGCGAGGGGCACAGAGACTGGGATGAAGGGGTTATTAATGGGGCCAGGTGCCGCTCCGGGTGAGATTCCTGCCCGGTGTAGGGTGTCAGGAAGCGGGGCTGGTGTTAATCACCCCTGCAGCACTCCTGCAGCAAACACGTGTGCTCTGCAGCCCTGCAACTGCCTCATCCAACGGCTCTGTGGTGCAGCAGGGAACTTCGGGCATCCCATAACATTTACCTGTGTCCACACAAAGTGTGTAAGCTTCAAGGCCATCCGTTTTATTCTGGATGCAATCCCAGGGATTTTCCCCTCAGTCCTGGCCTAACTGAGCAAATCCACAACTTTGCAATGGAGCAAGGAGCTGGAGCTTCCCGCCCCTCAGGCACCCGCAAGGAGGGGAATTTGCCCCTTTGGGGTGACTTTGTCACAGGTTTGCCAGCTCCAGGAGAAAGTCCAGGGAAAAGGTCACTGGCACCAGGCAGCTCCTGAGCAGGAAGCGGAGCCACCTTGTAAGGACAGACCCAGAGAGGGAAACAGAGTCGCTGGAAACAGGAACAGAGGTTATGGTATTTACCTAAAGTGAGGGTTTTCAGGGTTAAGGGGATGGATGTCTGTTCTCCCGGGCTCCACAGCTCCCTCTCCAGCCGGGAACGGCAGCACAGAGGTTTGCTATCGCTCTGAATTGGTTTGTTTAGGGAAATCGGCTCCTTTGTTCTTTGCTCGTTTTTCCTGTGTCTATATCAGTAGCTCATAAGAGCTTTTCTCCCCTCCAGAGAAGAATCCCTCATGCCCGGGAAAACTCCTGAGACAGGCGTTCTGACTTGGCAGTGGGAACTTGTGGATTCCCAAAGATTCGTTCCACAGGGCAATGGAGAAGGGAAGAAGGAGCTGGAGTCCCCTATGGATTTGGGAAACACCAGGGTAAGCTGCTGAAAAAGCTGCTTTTCCCAAAGTTTTGAGGTTTGCTTTTCCCCCAGGCAGAGGAACGAGTCCAACCCCCTGGATGTGGAAGAGGGAACATCTCCTTTGAATTTTGCCGTTGCTATAGCGATTGATTAAATAAAATAAACTCCCCCCCTCCCCTTGTAAATTCCAAATCCTAATTGTACTGACAACAATCTAAATGTGGTTGGAACAGTGAGTCACACTCCAGATTCCGTGTCTCCGAGCAGGCCTTCATTTCCATCTAACAAGGCAATTATTGTAGCGCATGTTAATTCCGTATCATTTGATTAACAAAAACGTGCTGCCGGAGCTTTAGCACCTCTGCTGCTCCGCCAGATCCCAATCTCCGGCAGAGCTGAACCTCCTGCCTTATTTGGTGCTGCTCATTAGCATACAATATACATACGTGGCCACACACCACCACTATTCCAGGTCCAGAGCACTGACATGGGCACAGGGATAGGCACAGCCCTGAAGCCACCAGGAGCCCCAGGTGTGCTGGTGTCACCAGTCCCGGGTCAAAACTCAGATATATGGGAGATCATAAGGAAAATATTTAGTTTAAAGCCAAGCTCCGTTGTGCAGAGAGGCCTCCATGGCCTTGTTTTATTCATTTTCGCGTCTAATCCCATAAAAGCTTCTGTTTCTCACTCCTGGAAGCTGCCAAGGAATCCAGGGCCCCTTCCAGCACTTAGGTCAATACTCAGAGCCCTGATAATGAGTTGTCAGTGACTCAGCCCTGAGCCCTGGCCAGGCCAGGAGGAAGTGTTCCGCTGGCTCTGCTCCTTCCTCCCAGAGAGATCCCAGAGGATCCCAGGGACCAGCTGCATCCCAAACCCTGGCTCAGCCCTGAGCCTCTTTCCCAAAAGCTGTTTAACACACACAGAAAACCCAGGAGGAGACAGGGAGTGCACAGAGCTGAGGGCCATGGGGACACAGCCAACATCTCTGAGGCCACTCCAGAATCCCAGATGGAAAATGAGGCCCTTCCCTCTAAAACCTCTGGGACAGGAATGATTCCATGGCAAACAGAATGCTGGGATGAATGAGGCAGCACCAGGGTCCCGTTTCCCCGTTTGTTTTAGTTACGAACCCCTTGAACTGATCTGGAGTCATTCTGGATGGATATTCAGCTGTAAACAAATGGCATTTCCTTTCCAATCCCTATTCCCCAGCCTGTGGACAAACACAGGCAAGCACCAAATCCCTCGGAGGGCTGGGCTTTGGAATTTGCCCCTGGGAAAAGGGAGAAGCAGCTGGAGCTGGGAGTGCAGCCCCAGTGCCGCGTGCCGAGGCTGTTTGCCTATGAATATAGATTACATTTTTTTACACAGCAAATAAACAAATGCATAAAGATGCATTATTTCATAAGCATAAAAAACCCTGCTGCAGCTATAGTGCTTTTCATTTGTTTTTATGATTACTTGTAATTAATTAGCATCAAAAGAAGATTATCAACATTGCTAAACCCTGAGATTGTACCAGCAAACGCAGCAATGATGGCACTGCTTTATCTTTCTATTAAGGTGGAAAAAAAGAAATTATCCTTTTTTTATTTCATTTTTTAACTCTGCCGAGATTGAAGTGTCAGAAGCTGGTGGCAGCACAGCCTGAAAATGCACCAAAATGCACAAAAAGAGAAATAATCTTCTCTAATTGCAAGCTGTGCTGAGACCAGGCACATAAATATTTAAGGCAGTTTAAATTATTATTAAAGTTGGGTTTCCAAAAGCCTTTTTCCAAGCCATGTTTACATTTTATCAAGCAATTTATGAGGTCGCTGCTCATGAACCTCATCAAAAACTTCCCCCTTCCACTGAGAGCCATAAACTGGAGGCTTTTTGACAGGATCTGGAGACTTTTAACAAGTTCTCACTGCCCAGCCCGGAGGCCTTCCCCTTCCTGGGATGAATGGAGCACTGGCTGTGCTCTGGGCAGCGAAATCCCAAAAAAAGGGACCTTCCTGACCCTCATTTTAATTGATAATTAATTAATGAAGGGCCATGTTTGTCCCAAATTGATGGGCATGGGTCTGCTCCCATCCTTGTATGAAATATTAACGCAGCACTTGGACCCAGCACCAGTTTGCAGCTATTAGGCTTTCATTTGCATATTCATGAGGGCTCATAAATATTGGAGGAGCCAGCGAGGAGCCAGGAGGAGCCAAGGGGTATTTGCAGCCTTAATAAGGGCTGGCTCTATGGGACAGATCCAAGGAATTCCAGCCTGCCACTCGCAACCACTGCATGGAAAACCAGTGGTCCCGGCCTGCCTGTCCCCCGGGGAATGCTGCCAGAGAATCTTGGAGTGGTTTGCATTTCTAGAACCTTCAGGAACATCGTGTTTCACCCCTGCCGTGGCAGGGACAGCTTCCACTGTCCCAGGCCGCTCCCAGCCCTGTCCATCCCTGGAGCACTGCCAGGGATCCAGGGCAGCCCCAGCTGCTCTGGGCTCCGGCCTTGGGAGATGAGTGGAAGCGTTGGAAACTGAGGCAGCCACTGCACTGACCTGATTAAAGTCCCTGCTAGCAGCAGAAATGCCCATTATTTACCTCGGTCCTATCGATAATAAACTGCTAAATGGATGTTATTAAATAACATTTGCCTGTCTGTTAAGTGTAGCTAAAGCAGGACAGCGATTCATTGGCAAGACAATAAAAGTTCCTTTTCTGCTTACTGGATGTTTTCCCCTCTGCAGAGCATAAATCACATTTTGTGTGAAGTGTGCATCCTTGCTCTGCCAGTTATTTGAATCTCTGGTACTTTATAATAAATGCTTTTTATTGATTTTTATTGTGCAGCGCCAGGAATTGAATAAACTCCAGGAGCGGGCAGCTGAGAGGAGCAGGCTGAAGGAGAAAATGGGATCAGCATCTTTCAAAGGTAAAGGTGCAGACACATGGGGGACTTGCCTTGCTCAGCAGCTCCGCGAGCACCAGACAAAGCACAAACGTGGTGTCTGGGTGATTCTTCCCTCTTAAAGTCCCAGAGCTGGGATGGTTCTTGGGAAGGCCAAACAGGACCTGTAAAGTCAGTGAATCTGAGGATGAGCAGGCTTGGAAGGGACCTGGAGCTCATCTCATTCTGGGCCTCAGGCAGGGACACCTTCCACTAGCTCAGATCCCCTTTTTTAAAAAAAGAGGCATTTTCCATGAAATCTCCCCCCTCCCTGTGGCTGACGTGTGGGGGTGCTTTCTGCTGGAGCTCCAGGGTTTCTCCCAGGCCCTCAGGCTGAGGAGCTGATTTCTTTGGGGTGTTCTGACCTGCTCCATGGAGTAGCAAATAAAGTCCAGCCAGGTGGAGCAGGCTCAGCTTGTGGCTGGATGGGGAAAAACACTGGGCCCTCATCGCACAGCTCAGGAGGGATGGGAATTCCTGGATTTCTGCAGGATATGGCCTCACACTGCCCTGGCACAACATCGCCTCACACCCAAAAATCCGTCAGCAAAGCCCACATTGTTCCCCCGCTGGGTGAGCTGGGAAATGTGTTCCTACTCCAGGTAATGTGGTGCTCATTACACAATTACCTCAAGTGCTTCACAATGCATTAATTGCTGCTTGATTTAAACATTTCCCATCCAGGAACCCACCTCTGTCATTGTGGCAAATTGCAAGTCAATGATCGGGTCCCTCAGAGGAGGGAATGAAGAAGCTGGAGGTTCCTTGGTCAAGAGAGCCTGAGCCTCAGTGAAACCCTGGGTAACAATTTTGGGATGCATGTGCCCAGATTCCAAGGGAAGCATGAGGTAGAACTGATCCTTTTGGCACTCAAAATACCAGCCACAGGCTCACAGAATCACTTAGGCTGAAAAACACCTCCAAGGTCCTCTTCCAGCTCAGGGCTTGGGCCTTCTCAAGAACTTGGTCTGGACGATCAGCTCCATGTCTCCATTCCCAAATTCTCCAAAGGGAGAGGGGCATCTGAAGAATGCCCAGGTAGGCACCTGCTGCACACACCCGACCCTGTGGAATGACACTGGAAGTGCCACCTCAGGACAGGCTCAGGGGGATCCCAGCCCTGCTGTCCCACTGCCTCAGAGCTCCGTGTGCATGTGCCTCGTGCAGAGCTCTGGAACAGCGCCACGTTTGCTGTGTTTGTAACACAGATTGAGCCTGACTCGGGACCTGGGCACAGCCATTAAAGCATTCCCTGTGAAACCCAATTGGATAAAAAGAGTTCTCCCTGGGGAAAAGCTCCCCATCAAATGGCAGAGCAGGGAAACCTGCACACCCTTCTCTTCCCGGTGTTCCATCCCCTTTCCTTCCAGCCCTGGGATCAGGATGGTCCCCACAATGTCCCTGTGCCACAGCCCGGCCACTCCTGGACAGAATCGTGGCCATTTCGAGGTCACAGGAAATTTTCCATTCAGCAGGGAGAGGATTTTGCCCGAGGTGGCTGCAGATGTTCTGAGAGATGCCCCAAGGCCCTGCAGATCACCAGGAGGGGCTGCACTCCCTTCCTGCAGCGCTTCCTTCTGCCTCGCTGCCCTCGGAGCCATCCCAAGGAATCCTTCCTGGCTGGCCAGGCCTCGGCAGCGCCTGGAGCTGCCCTCTCCCACCTGCTGCCATCCTCCATCCCTGCCATTGGCCCTCAGCTCTGCACTCTGCCAGGCCTGTGGGAAATAGTTCCAGGCTTGGAATGTGCTGCAAGCCCAGGTCATGAAGATTTTTCCTGAAGATTTCCTGCAGTACAGAATTCCAGGCAGAAGAAGGTTCCATCCCCTAGGAAGTTCTGTAACAATGTGCGAAGAGTCTCAGGTACCAGAACACACCTGTGCCTCCTCTATGCCACTGTCCCCGTTCGCCATTGGATGTCCAGGTGTCCCTGGAATCCTGGAATTGTCATTTCTCCATTCCAGGGGCTCTCCCAGCAGGACTCTGATCCTGCCCTGTGTGCATCCCTCCCTCCAGGGAGAAACCTGTTTGTACCAGCCCTCCCCCAGGTGGGAGCCAGCAGGTTTAAAAATGCCTCCCAGGACCTGTGTTCCAGTCACTCACTGATAAAATGGCTGGCTGGCAAACGGAGCCTTAAATCACCAGTGTTTGACAAGCCTGGTGCACACGTAGGGAAACTGTCACCGGGAATTCTCCCCATCCAGACTTTATATAATAAGGGAGGTATTAATCAGGAGTGGAGGTCTGCAAATATTTGCCTGTTTCCATAGCGATGGGGAGCCCACACACACAATAAATACCTTTTCCCACATGCGTTATCATCGCTGCCTAATCATATAATCACCAAGCCACGGCTCAGGCGGGGCCGGCAGGAGAATAAACACCATTAATTAACAGATTTATAAACTAGAGGAGGAGGAGGAGGTGGCAAACGAGGATTGGAGTGGAAAAATGCGCTTTGGAGCAGGTTTGGGCCTCTCTCATTTCTCCAGGAAACTTTGCAAACTCTTAATTAGCTCACCAAATCCTCTCTGTCTTCTTCCAAAAATAAAACTTCTGACAACTGTTCAAACCACGCCGCACTCTCACCCACCAAACACACATTTCAGTACAAATATAAAGCCATGGCGGGGAAGTGTCAGAGGCATTGCTTTGAAGGAGGAAAAGTGAGACTTTTGGCATCGCTCGCGAAATCCAACGGGTTGTCTCCCGGAGCGGGCTGTGGATTGTCTGGAGCTGCAGGGAATGTGGCACATGACAAAGGAGTGACACTCGGCCACCCAGTGAATTAGGGATGTTTGCGTGCAGGAGCTCCACTTGCCCAAAATAATCCCTCCTGCCATCTCCAAACACTTTTTCCCAGGGTGGCAGGGCCAGCCTGCTCTCCATACTGGGGATGGAGCATCCAGACCCAGAGGGATTTTTGGGGTTCAGCCTGGTGTTGTTCGTTCCTCATTCCATTCTAAATCAAAATGGGCTTTTCAAGTGGCAAAGTTGAAAGAGTTGCTTTGTTGGCTAGCAGGACCCAGAGGGTTCAGCCCTGAGTTTCCAGGGATGAAAGGACCTCTGGCTGCTGCTGGGGTGAAGAGGATCCATCCCCAGGGATTGTCCCCATGAGCACCAGTGAATCCTGGAATAAACCATTCCCTGCTTCATGCTCTGGGCATGAAGGGGCCTTAAAGCAGGGCCCTGTCCACTATCCCAGGGTGCTCCAAGCCCTGTCCAGCCTGGCCTGGGACCCTTCCAGGGGTGGGGAATCCACAGGTTCTGTGGGAGGTTTGTTATTCCCACTGAAACTGCCGTGATTTTGGGGCTGCTGGAAGGGCCAGAGTGGTGCCCTGCAGACTGATCCTGCCCAGGGGATGCTCCCATCACCCTTTCCAAGACTCCCCACCCGAGCTGCAGGGACAGAATTTCGAATGAACTGGAGCATCTCCACCCTTTGGTGCCACAGTGAAGGCACGAGTGTCCCCGTGCCCCACCCCAGGATTTCCAGAGCCGTGCTGGTTCGTGGCCCGTTCCCACCCGCGGAACCGGAGCTGGGCTGTGCCACTCCCCATCCCCGCTGACATCTGAGTAATGTGAATTTTGCGTTGATGACAAGCTCATTATGGAGCATAATTGCGACGCAATCTCCTGGTAAACACTGGGTTAAACCCCCTGGAAGATGCTTGTTCCTCTCATTATTAATTAGCACGTGTCCACTCCGCCAGATCCAGAGCCCAAACTTCATTTGTTATGTTCAGCCAAATGCATGAGTAGCTTTGGAGTAATTATTTTCCAACATCATCTAATACCTCTCTGCACATCAATTAAAAATCCTCTTAACAAGGAACTGCATTTTGTTTGAGATCAAATGCCTCGTCCAAAGCTGTATCAATCATGTAGAGCTAATTAGTGGGTCTGCTTTATATCATTTGTTTTACTTTATTATTCTATTATATACTTCCTAATGAAACCAATTGAACAATTTCGAAATCTTTGTTCAATTAATTGAAGGCTTAAAGGCCAGCTCCCTTTTTTTTTTTGCTTTAAAAAGCACGGATGCAAAGGGAAATAAAATTCCCTGCGTGTTTTATATCTATTTCTTCTCTGGGGTAAATGCTCCACAGCTGCTTTTAGGGTTTTAGCACTATTTTTATGTTTGCAAAGAACTCCTGGCTCAGCAGCCCCTGGAAGGCCTTTGTTCCCAGGCAGGTGATGGCAAAGGGCTGGAACAGGAGGAGAAGGATCTCTGGGAGCTGATCCCAAGCCCAGAGCTGCCACATCCTGAATTATTGCCGCTGGACACTGTCATTTTCCAAGCCAGTTGCAAAAAGGAGCTTTGGAGAGGATGCTCAGGGTAAATATTTGCTGTAGGAAAAGCGGCTTTGAATTCCTTGCTGTTGGAAAAGGAGTGGATCCAATGTTCTTGGAGGCTCCGAAGAGTCAATGCTGGCCAGGAGCTCCTCATCCATGGTTTTGGGAGGAAGACTATTCAAGGAAGGCTCTCCAAGCCCTGCTCAGCCTCCAGCAGGCCCAGCAGCTGGAGCTGAGCATCACAAAATGCTGGGAATTTCCAGGCCATCCTGCAGCTCTGTTTTCCAGACACCAGAAGGAGAGGGAGAATCCCAGCCAGGATTAGAGCCACCAGCAATAGTGGAGCATCCCAAAAATAAAATTGCAGCTAGAGGGAGGGAGAGAGACTGGAGGGCTGGAATAAGGCTGATAAAAAAGCATCTACATCCAGGAAGGCCAATGGCACCGGGGTTGTGTCACCCCCCTGTGGCAGCAGGACCAGGGCAGTGCCAAACATCACATCCTGGGGACGACGGTTCTGGGCTCCTTGTGACGGGAAAGACGCTGCAGGGCTGGAGCATGTGCAGGAGCTGGGAAGGGGCTGGAGCCCCAGGAGAGGCTGAGGGAGCTGGGAAAGGGCTGAGCCTGGAGCAAAGGAGGCTCAGGGGGGACCTTGTGGCTCTGCACAGTCCCTGACAGGAGGGGGCTCAGGGGGTGTCGGGCTCTGCTGCCAGGGAACAGGGACAGGAGGAGAGGGAACGGCCTCAGGCTGGGCCAGGGGAGCAGGACATCAGGAGGAATTTCTCCATGGAAAGGGTGGTCAGGCCATGGCAGGGGCTGCCCAGGGAGATTTGGAGTGCCAGCAGCATGACCTGCCCAGCTCCCCAGCATTTCTGGGACACCTCAGCCATGACAAAGCACAGCTCAATCAGTGCCCCACCGGAGCCACTCCTGCTGGTGGAGGAGCAGGAGTTCTGTGCAGCCAGGCTGCCTGAGCAGCCCCTCTGCAGCCACAGTGAACGCTTCTCAGCTAAATCAAACTGACAAATCAGCAGATGCTGAGGGGCTTGCAGCAAATGGACTGTGTTTCCTTTTTCATATGGAGAAGGAGAGTAAAAATAAGAATGACTTTCACATGCCGTCAGATTGCTTGGGAGAAATCAAGGGATATTATAGAAGCATTGGAGCAGAGGGAATTCAGATTTAGACCTCTTGAAATCTGGGGTTCGAGCTGAGTTTCTACTTCTTGGTAATATAAAAGCTACCCCTCGTGTTGGTTACGAGCTGCATTTAAAGGCACAGGTCTGTCAGAAAGGAGCCCTGTTCCAGCAGGAGCCACCTGTGTGTCCCTCTTGGATCCAGCCAGGGTCTGCCCCATGCCCACCACAGTGTGAGCGTGTGCCCTGCTCAGGGGTGGTGCTCGGATCCCAAAATCATGGGATGGGTTGGTTGGGAGGGACCTTAAACCCATCGCATTCCAACCCTTTGCCTTCCAGCAGAGGAGAAAAGGACTGGGAATATTTCTGGCTTCCCTATGAGCAGTCAGTGAGTTCAGGCTGGATGTTTGTTGTGCACACAGGTTCCCCTCAGCTTAAGCTGTACCATATGTGCTGGAACTGCATCCGGCTGCATCCCAGCCCTGCCGCTGTCCGCAGGAAGCGCCGCTGGATGCAGCCCCTGGACACGGGTGGTCCCAGGCCCGTTTGATGTCCACTCTCAGGTAGGAAGAGCCTTGGTGTTGTGACATTTGGGAGCCATTAGTATTCCTCACTCGTACACAGCCTGTTTTCCATCTCTCCCTGTTCAGAGGGAGGCGGGGGCAGCATCCTTTTCGGATTATCCCGCATCCTGTTTGGAGAGTTCTGGCCAGAAAGAGCAGCTCCAGTTCACATCAAGCCATGAAACAAAAGCAGACACACACACCAACCCCAAGGCCTCTTGTGTCAGAGGAGAACTGAGCTCCCCTGTCTTTGAGGCCCAGTCACTTCTGAGCTTAAGGAGTGTCACAGAAAAAAAATCCCAGTAATTAGGGGAGTGCAGCCACTAAGTGGAGCAGACACACAAGGAGCACACACAGGGAATTAAACAGGGGTTAAAAAAATCACAGTACCACCTCCAGTGACCTGGGCTGCAGCTCACCTCTGCCCTGAGGGTGTTACTCAGTCTGCATTTCCAGTCTTAAAATAGGGCTTAAGTAGGCCAGAAGTGCCGGTGTGGGGATGTTTCAGCTCCAGTGAGCACTGAGCTCTTGCTTGGCCCGGTGGAGCCCTCCTGGCACTGAGCCCTGAGCGAGGTTTGACTGCTCCAGCCGGGATCCAGGAGCCCAAGCCTGCCCAGGATGAACCCAGCAGAGCTGGGAGCGCTCCTGCCCAGCTCAGAGCATCCTCAGCACAGTCCAAGCAGGCAGGAGAATCAGCCAGAGGATTTGTTTCCTCATGCTTCCCCTCTGCTCCCTGAATTTAGAATGTCAGGTAGAACATGCAGCCCCCTCCTCACAGTTTTTTTAGGGACAACAGGTTGTGGTGTCTTGGCAGTTAATCTGGACAAAGGTGGGGATGGGTCCCCTTCCCGTTCCAGCTCCACACAGCCCGGGATCTCCTTGCCTCAGCCAGAGCAGCCATCTGGAAATTAATTTGGAACAAAGTGTAAAGGGAGAACATTTTTGTGATCTAATCCTGTAGGTCCCATTATTTAATTTATTTATACAATGCAGGGAACACGGAGACAGATGCAGGAGAGAGCTCGAGAGGCAGCGAGGACATTGTTCAACTCTGCTCCTCTAAAGAGCCAATTATTCCTCTTCAAGTCCTTTAGTTTCAGGGGCTGCCGGAGTGGTTGGAGGGATAAAAGTGGGAGCCTTTCATCTGGAGGATTCAAGTGCCAGTCCTCCAGGCAGACCAAAGCCACATGGAGTGGGTTGGCTTCTTTTCCTCCTTAATGCATTATTCTGGAATGGGATTATTAAACATTAGTGAATAGAGAATTTAAATTTGCAGCATTGACAGCTGATTAATTTTTCTTTTTAAATTCACTCATCGTCAAAAATATAAATTAAGTCTTTTAAGGGATTTTCCAAGGAAAAGCACAATAGTTGCTGTTTTCCCTGACTCTAAGGCTCCTTTGTGTAATTCTGCATTAAGGGGGAATTTTCTTTTAGCTACTGAATAAAATCCAGATTTTGAAATCAGGTAACTGGAGGTGTCCTGCCTCATGAATCCCTCACAGCAGATGCCAAGGAGCTCCTGCACACCTGGAATTCCCCATTTCCCCTGGAACTGACCCCCAGCCTCTGGCACATCCATATCCATCCATATCCATCCACACCCATCCACACCCATCCACACTGGCAGGCAACTTTAGGAATAATTAAAAGAATGACTACACTAATCCAAACAGCAGCCAAATTGTGGGAATGTGGTTTATTAGGTGGTTATATCCCAACCTACCATGTTTCCCAGAGCACAGCCCAGGTACACCTTGGAATGGCTTTAATTCCGTTCCTACGATGGCCTAATGTAACTGATTCCTTCCAAATTCCCACCCTTTCCTAATTCCCATTGACTTTGCCCTGTGTCCTGTTAGAGAAAGCCTCATCATGGAACCACAGAGTGGGTTGGGTTAGAAAAGGCTGGGAAATTGCCATTAAAATCCCTAAGTAAGAGATTTTCGGAGCAGTGCCCTTGGTCGTGCGGTGAGCTCCCGGTGTGGATTCCCCCCTGTGGGAAGCAGCAGGCGGGCGCTGCGGCAGGAGCGCGTTGTGCTGAGTGTGCAGAGTGTGATGGGTGCCATCCATCTCGGGAGCCAGTGCAGCGCACACCTGTCCCTGGGCCAGGCGCGGTGCCGCCAGTGCCGCGCAGCTGCCGCGTGGCTGCTGATCAAGATGCATGCTCTGCGCCGGCCCCCAGCTGCGCCGCCGAGCTCCTGCACTGACCTGCTCTCCTCTTAACGCTTTCTGCCTCGCTGCCCAGCCGCCGCACACCGGCAGCAATCCCCTTTCTGGCCAGCTCAGACTGGGGGGTTGCTGTTTGTTGGTGTTTATTGTTGTCGCGTCGTGGAGTGTGCCACGTTCTGGTCGCTGGAAATGAGGCAAAGGAGGCTTTAATCAGGTCATGGATTGGGCATGGATTTGGGTCACAGAGCCACAGAACCCCACAATGATTTCTGCTAGAAGGGATTTGATGACCATCTCATTCCACCCCATCCATGGCCAGGGACACCTTTCACTATCCCAGGTGGCTTCACCAGGAGACCTCGACTGCTCACAGCCACCCCACAGGGAGATAAAGCATCCCATAAAAAATATACAGCTCTGGGGGAAAGGGGAATCCTGCAGCACCCTCCAGCTCTTCACATGGATTTGGGAATCCTAGGGATTAGGGGCTTTAGATGTAAGCCCAGCTCAGCTGCTCCAAGCAGCACTTCAAACTCCTAATTTCCCAAAATCTCCACATTACCCAGTCAAGATCTTTGAGCAACTAACAGATTTCCCCAGACTGTTAATCCCACATTTCATCCTTTCCTGGGCTTTTTGAGAGGCTGAGAAGTGTAATCCTAATTTAATCCTGCCTGGAATCCTGTGAGGGAGGCAGAGGGGCAGGGCAGCAGTGGGAAGATTTCCATGTGGTGCTGGCACAGCCATGGGGTTCAGTGGGAAAGGGTTTCCCAGAAATTGCCTTTGTATCCCCAAGGTCAGGAAAGTGACCCCACAGCGCTGCTGGGGCGGAAAAAGGGAATTTCAGGGATTTTCTCCCTTGGCATTCCCTGTGGGGAGGGTCCTGGTAGAGAAGGCAAGGAGACGTTGCTGGGAAGGTGGAAGGTGAGTGGGAAACTTGGTTGTCTCCATCAAGAACAGCCTCGGAGACAATTTCAAGTCATTTAAGCACTGATCTGCCGTGGTGCCAAAGTAAATATCCTCAGGTCTTGGAGGGCTTGACATAACTCGGAACATTCCAGGAACTTCCATTCTCCTTGTCTCTCTCTGCCTTTCTCACTGAAGAGCTCGTCTCTTCTTCTTGTGGCAAAAACAGACCAAGAACACAGAATCAATCAGGAGCTGGACTCTGCTGATCCCTGTGGGTCCATTCCAGCTCAGGAGAGTCTGTGGTTCTGTGATCTTCTGCCTGTGCTGGGCTGTGTTTCCCTGGAAGGAAGGAGGGACCCCATTCCCTCCTCCCGCCGCTCCTGTGCAGCTGCCGGGATAATTCACTGCTGCCGCTGCTTCCAGGACAAAGCATTTTTCATCTTTAGTTTGCTATTTCAAGGGAAAAAAGCAGCTTTCCCTTCCCATGCTTATTTAGGCTGCAGCCTAGGAATGTCTGACTGGCCTTGCTAGTTAAGCTAAGGTTTAGGTGGTGCTGTAGGGCTCAGGCTCTGCGTTTGGGGTGTAAATAGGAACACAAACAGCAAATGTGCCATCCCAAAAAGCAAGTGGAGGGAGGAACCCAGAGGTCTGGGCCTCCAACCCACTTAGTGAAGCTGGGATTTAGGGGACTTTGCAGTGGGGATTAGTGGGATGAATCACCTCACTTCCCCCGAAGATTCACCAGGGCTGTGATTTGTGCCTGCTAAGCCGCTATAATGATGAACAATCCTTTTTATTAACGGGCCTAAAAATAGCAACTGCAGCCAGCCCTTACATAAAGCAGCAGTGCCATGTGCCAGCTCCTGCCCCAGTCCCCGGAGAGCCGCTCCAGCCCGGGAGGCGCCAGCACCACACAACTTCACTGGGAAAACAGGGAATGTGGGGCAAAGCTGCTCAGCACAGGGCAGGACCTGCTCTTGGGGATTTTCCCCCAGAGAACGTATGATTTTGGGGCTGTGGGACACCAATCCACACAAATATTCCTGCCAGGACACCCCACATCCCACCACTACAGCTCCACTCCCATGAGGAGCTCATCCCAATTTTACTCCTCAGCTGCCCCTTCTCAGTGTCTCTCTTCACCCCCAGTGTAAGAATTACCCCTCACACACACCAGTGGCTGATTTTTTCCATGAGTTTTAGGGGCACACGAGGCACCCTGGGATCCCCATTGGTCTGTAGGCAGCTCCGCTTCCTTGGAGTCCCTCTCAGGGATGCCTTGGAGATCACCTGAGCACCTCTTGTCCCCTTTCCATGTGGCCTTTGGCACTCCAGCTGTGCCTTCAGGAACCAACCCTCACCAGCTTTGCATGAAATAAAACAGGGATGAAAAAAAAGAGGGGATTCTCCTAAGAGAAAACAGTCAGGGATTAACGCTGGGGAGAACTCCCAGCTCCAGGAGAATCCTTCCCCAGTGAGCTCTGAGTGCCTGAACCAGCTCAGAAATGCTGAAATCCCCCAGCACCCAAACCCTTGACAGCTTTTCCCCAAGTCTCTGCTGCTCTCCGTAACTTCCAAAACCGAATTAGCAGCGCAATCATGAGAGAAGGAATCAGAGCCTTCTCCAAGCTGTCAAGTGCATTTTGCTGGATGATTAATTGGCAGAGCTCCGGCCAAGCCCTCGGTCCTGCTAAAGGCCATGCCCTTGACTTGCACCTGCCACTGATTGTGGAAAATGGATGTCTTCACTTCTCTGTTTTTTTTCTCCCAGTTTTTTTCGGTGCAGCTGTTAAACTGCTTTAAGGAAATCTTATTTATCTCGACCAGAAACTTGAACTTCTTCTCTAATCTCAGGAGGCTGAAATGAATGTAATTCTCTGCCTCAGCCTGACTTATGGAAGCAATATTTTAGGGTCTTTAGGAAAGCTGTGATAATTGGACATGATTTTTGTTCCTTGTCTAGGAGCTGGGATGTCCCTGTGCTTTCCGGCCTCCGTGCAGCTCCCACAAGGTGTGGAGTGGGATCTGTCCTCCCCAGGCTCTGCAAAGGGTGAGTGCAGCAGAACAGGGGGAGACCCCAAAACAAACTGATTTTGCCTATTGGATCCAGGGGAGGAGTGAAGGAAAAGAACTTTTTACTTTGATGGTGAATTTTTTAACAGACACCAAGGCAAGAGGGGTAAATCCACAGGCAGGTAATTCCGGGTTATTTGGTGTTAGAGGGATTCACTGATGGGGAGGAATCTGGGGAAGAGGCACTGAGGAAAAGCCCTCGGGGAAGCATAGTGATTCCAAAAGAGGAGGCCAAGAGATGCTGGCAGGAGTGGTCTGGAATGGCAGCTCTGAGCTGGTGCCACTGGAGGGTGCCCCTGGATTCGATGGTTTCAGCTCCCCTGACATGACCCAGGGGTGACTCCTCTGATCCCCGTGAGGAGGAGGAGGGAAGGGTCACTCCCAGGAAATGCCCTGCAGCATTTCTCTACTCCTGGGAAGCTCCCACGTTCCTGATCCACCCTCTGAACCCTCATGGATCACAGAACCTGGGCCTTTAAGAACTGCGCCTAGTCCTGCAAGGCTTGCAGTGCATTGGAAGGGCTGGGAACACTCGTGCTCTATAAATAACTCCTCATGGAGCCCATCTGCAGCTCCCGGGTTTGCAGGCAGTCCTGCAAGTGTGAGCTGCTCATTAGCGCAGGAGCTGAGGGCACTGACAGCTCCCGGGTTCTGGGGCTCCTCCTGGGCCTGGGAGCACGTGGGGACAGCAGGTGGGTGAGAAACAACGGAAAATGCAGTGCTGCTTTCTGTGTTTAGTGGGAAGAAACTCCCCAAAGCCGAGGGGGAAAGGCAGGATTCTTTGGGCATCCTTCCCTCTCCAGGTGAGCATTGCCAGCTCTCCCAGCCTGGCTGTCTGGGTGACACCATTCCTGTGGATATCTCAAACCCTCTCCACGTGGCTGGAAGTCCTTGGGAGAGAAGCCTGTGGAGATCTGTGACAGCACAGATAATCCCGAGGACTGGATGTGCTCCGAGGTGACCCAGGAGTTACTCCCGGGTCTAAGGAGTGTGTCCCCTCCCGTGCTCACTCATGGGACAAAACAGGGGAACAAACACCAGCCACGTTCCTGCTGATCCTTTAAAAGCCGATCTCTGCCTGTGTTTCACCAGGGAAGCAACATCTGCTGCACTCAATCCAGGTGTTTTATGTCCCTGTCATTAATTGGAGGGGACATTATGTCATCATACATCAACGGGGAAAGTTGGTTAAAGTGCCACTTATCTCCGGGGCTGTCATTAATCAGCTCCCTTTCAGCAGGAGCTGTGTGACACCTTGGAATGTTTTCCTTCTCCTTTCCAGGTGGTTTGGAATTAACAGCGTGGAAATCTCACAATGGTCACTGGGGGCTGTGGGCCTCACTCGGGGTTTTAAGGACCATCCCATTTCACTGGAGCAGGTTGGTCTGGAACCCTTCCAGGGATGAGCCACCCACAGGTTCCCTGGGCAGCCCATGGCAGCCTGGCAGAGCTGTGCCCTGGCACCGTGTGGGTGGCTGGGAATGCAGGGAATGTCATTCCCAGGGGACACCACAGCAGAGCTGTGTCCTGTCCCCTCATCCACACCCCAGCCCTCCGGCTGTGCCATCCACAGGCAGCACACATGGAAAACAGCCTGAACTGATGGGGAACTGTGAGTCAAACAAATTGAGTGTGACAGAAAAAAAGCCAAGTCTTGACTGGATTTGCTTCCCAGGAATGACACGAAGTCAAGTATCTTATTAAGTTCAAGAGAATTACATTTTCCATGCTCCAGCGAGAGACACGGGCCCTTTGGAAAATCATAATGAACGGCTTTCTGCCACCCTCATTTACATACCTTTGATAAATGGCTGTAACCAGATTAGGGAGATAAAATAACCAGTCTATTAATTACAATGATTATTATTTAATAGAAAATGGGATTGCGGGCGCTGTGGCTGGGAAGACGGAGGCTTAGCAATGCATTATATGGATGTGGTGGTTTATCTTTAGGAGTAAGATAAGTGTCCGGCTCTTCTGCAATCTAAAGAATATGTTCATTACCTGGGCAAGATTTATAAGTATAATTGAGTGTAATATTTTAAAACTCTTTGCCTTATTTAGTGGACAAGGCAGGGCTGCTGCTTTAATTAAGCTGGGTAAATGCCTTCATGAAGTTATCAAACAGGGGCCCATTTGTACAGAAATTCCTGTGTTATTTGAAAAGTTTGGGAGGTGGAACAATCGCAGTCCTGCCTGAGTTGGAGTGGGGTTGTTGTTATCTGTACATTTTAGGGATGTGGGAATTAAAATCAGTGAGGCCAGAAGGCCCAGGGAGCGCTGAGGCCAAACCTCAAATAGTTGTGGGCTCCTCAGGACAGGACAGACAAGGAAGGGAACAGAGCTCGGGAAGGGGCTGCAGCCCCAGTGGCAGCTAGGGGACTCAGCCCAGAGCAAAGGAGGCTCAGGGGGCACCTGCTGGCCCTGGAGGTGGCCAAGGAAGGCCTGGACGTGGCACTGAGTCAAAACAGGCTTTCCCAGATGAGATTTGTGTGGAGCACGCAGCAAACAGACAAAGCGGGCATGGGCAGCAGCAGGGCCCGGTGCAGGGCCTGGGAAGGGCTGGGGAGGGTGTCCCGTGTCCCGTGTCCCGTGTCTCGTGTCCCGTGTCCCGTGTCCCGTGTCCCGTGTCCCGTGTCCCGTGTCCCGCCCTACCTGCCAGCGGGAAAGGGAATGAAAGATAAATGGTGCCATCTGCGCCCGCACATGCCACGGTGGCAGGGGAGGCGAAATGCTAAGTAGAGCACGAGACGTGTCTGGCAGAGTCACCTATGCATAAAATGAGCCTCCCCGCAGTGCCCGGCAGCCGCGGCCATCCTCCGCCCCCCGGGATCCTGCGGCTCCACGCCCGCAGCCGCGCTCGGCCGCCGCCGTGTCCCTGTCCCCTCCCCTGTCCCGCAGCCACTCTGCGACTGGGCCGTGTCCCCTGTCCCCTCCCCGCGCCTCTGTCCCCGCTCCCCTGTCCGCTGCCCTGTCCCGCAGCCACGCTCGGGCCGTGCCATGCGCCCTGTCCCCTCCCCGTGGCTCTGTCCCCTGCCCTGTCCCGCAGCCACCCTCGGGCAGTGCCGTGTCCCCCCTCCCGCTCCCCGCGCCGCCGGAGCTGTTGTCACCTTTGGCGGAGCCGGTGTCGTGTCTCACATCTCCCGTTCGCACCCGCAGCATCCATCATCCGCAGCCTGGCTCCGTAACTTCTCCTGGCATCTGTCAGGTCACCCTTCCTCTCGGTGCGTTATTTCTCGGCACAACATCCCCCATGCTGCGCGGGAGCCGCTGATTTATCAGCCCCCCGCAAGCCCTGCGTGCCTGGCGCTCCGAGCAGGGCAGGGCGGGCTGGCAGCGAGCGGGGCCGCGGTGTTCTTGGCTTATCTGTCGCGTCTGCTTTGGGTCACACATCTGGCAAAGACAGCCACCACAGCACTCCCGGGTGGCCCTGCCTGGCACCCAGCCGCAGGAAGGGCGAGGTCACGCAGGAGCAGCTCCTCTTCGGGGCACTTGCTTGCATCCCCATCCAGGAGAGGGTGATGGCAGCACGGGGCTCTGATTCCTTTGAGCCTGGATAAAATACATTTTATTCTATGTCCCTATGTAATACCCATAGAAATTATACAAGTCCTTTTTCCCTTCCGCACTCATTCCCATGTATGTGGAGGAGACAGTCAGGATAAACTGGAAAGCCATGTGAGGAGCAGCAGGACAGGCCCTGAGCCCAGCAGGATTTAATGAGGATGGATCATACATTTCATGGGGTCTGCAGTGGCTGTCCCCAGCCCCTATAACGTGACACTCTTGGTTACAGATCCGAGGGGGAGCCCTGGCCCTCTTCCCCCCTAAATACATTTTACACACAATTTCCAGCCCCAGAAATTCATTCAGGGATTTGCTGCTCAGTGTGATGCCACGAGAAATCAAGAGTAGTGGTGGTTAATAATAAACCAGGCAGCATGGAAAGAACAGATTGCAGTGGGAATTACTGTCTTTCCCAAGATTTGAGGGGTTGGGGGGGCTTTTTTGGTTTTGTCACTGTTGTTTTTAGCTGAGAGATCCCAGCTGGGCCTGAGAATCCGTGTGTGTGGGGAGCTATTTTGCTCCTTGTCTGTGCTTCCATTGGGATGCTTGAGCAGATAACAGCACTTCCCCTGCCTCAGAGTCACACACAGAAAGTCCTGGGAAAAAAGTTTTGTCCATGTCCTGTTCCCATGTTCAGGAGAGTTTTCTCAAGTGACACTGGGATAGGCCCTGGTGACAGGAATTTGAGCAACCCCAAGGATGGAGAAGCAAATTCAGGGGATGCAGGATCCACCTGTGGTTAAATAAAATAAATCACCATATGCATCATCCCACAGGCAAAGACAAAACAATTCCAGCCTTCCCTTGTGGGAACACTGAGGCTCCTCTCACAGGGATGTGATATAAGAACATCCAGGTACCTGCAGCAGCTCTGGATTGCAAATCAATGGGAAATCCCCCTTCTGCTGTCCACAGGGATGGAGTGGAAACACAGAGGGCAAGTGCTGGGGAGGAGCTGTGTGTTTATCTAGCACCTTAACTAGCAGGGAGTGATGCTCTCCAGAGCAGGGGATAAACTGGGAGATGAAATATGGGGCCATAACTGCGCCGCGGAGGCGACGGCACTGTGCTTAATGGGTGCCTCGTTGGGAGCAGATAGCCCATAACACGACAATAATGAAATATAAATGACCTACATAAAAAAACAAGATAAAATCAGGCCATTACTGAAGCATCAGTTCTTTACAAAATAATTGGTAATGACCTTTGATAAAGAAATCACTCATGTGATATTGCTGACAGCACCGCTTCCAACGGAGCAGCCACCTCTAAATCAGGGCCAGGGCTGCCAGGATGTGCTGGGGATGTGCTCAGGATGGGCTGTGATTCCATGATTTGAGGAGCTTTGCATGGCTCTGTCCCACCCAGCACCTGGCAATGCCACCATGTCCAAGCTGAGGGACCAGTCTGGCTGAGGGTGCCACAAAACACTGCGAATTCCACAGCCTGGATCCCCAGATGGAAAACTTCCCAGAAGTCCAGGAGCGAGGAGGAGAGGATGGCAGGAGCATCCCAGAGGAGCTGCCCGACATCAGGAGCCACAAGGACCTGCTGGAGACAACGACCGTGTGGCTCTCTCACAGCAGAGAGTTCCTCTCATTTTAATACCTGTGCTGATCATCCCAGCTGGAAAACAAGGCAGTGACTGGTGGGTTCAGGGGGATCCAGTGTCTCTCCATCCCAGAAGGAAGAGCAGACCCAAGCACAGAGATCCCACCTGCACATCCCTGCAGGGCCAATCCTGAGCAGCTGCAGGATCCCCAGCCCCAGGTCTCTGCCTTGGAGCAGTGTGGGGCTCATGTCCATCAATAAGTCTAATTTTCTATCAGAAACATTCTGCTCAGAGTGGATATTTCAGATTTCCCAGGTGAGGAAATGGGCAAGTTCATGCCCAGGGTCCCTGGACTCACTCTGGGGGCCAGGCTGGGCAGTGAGGCCCTGCTTCCCCACGGAATTCCCAGCAGAGAGCTCAGAGATGGAAATGTGCCACAGGGCTGAGGAACAGCTGCCGAGCGACGCAGCACGACAAGATCAGCACATTTCCTGGAACAGGGTGGTGGAGCAAAAAAACCCATCCAGATAGCCCGGACTCTGCCGGAGCCACATTCCCCAGCACAGCATCTCTCAGCTCCATGTGACAAACCTTGCAGCACACACACTCCCCTTCCCTTCCCCCAGCCCCATGGAGGGAAACGAGAGCTTCACACTTTCCCTAATACCAGCTGGTTCATTTATATTGCAGAAGTTTCCCGAGACAGTTCCTGACAGCGATATCCCAAACATGGGCCTGCACAGATTTGCATAAAACCAGGAGAGCAGCCCCAGATCCCTGCAGGAAGCTGGAAATCCCCGCTGGCCCCCCCAGCCAGGGGCCACCAGAGCCCTGTGGGAGCAGAAGGGATTCCTGCTCTGGGGCTGACAGTTATTCAGGTTGGAAAAGCCATCCCCAGCACTGCCAGGGCCACCACTGACCCATGTCCCCAAGTGCCACATCCACACGGCTTTAAATCCCTGCAGGGATGGGGACTCCATCCTGCCTGTCCCAAGGCTTTCTCACTCTTTCAGAAGGGAGTTTTTTCCTAATAGCCGACCTGAAGCTCTCCTGGGAAGGAGTTTCCAGGGATTTTGCTCAAACTGCCTGGTTCTGAAATTGTGGTATTTTGGGTGTTCCCCAATGTCCCTGGAAATCAGGAAACTCAGGACTTTGTGATCCCCCACTTTACAAGGAAGGGGAGGAAGGATCGATCCCATTCCCTTGTTAATGTGCTGGGAAAAAAATGGAAAACCAGGTGCTTTAAAATTTTCCAAGGCGCAAACTAAATGACAAAACGCAGGAGCATTTCATTGTTTGAGTTTGGAATAAAAGACAGATAATTAGGAAATTGGGAGTCTATTAATTTTCCAAATTTACTCAGGCACGAAGCACTGAGCTCTGGTGATATTTGCTTACCTCGTCATTATGCAAAAATATATTAGCTAATTATTTTGACTAATGCAATTAAGATATGCATATTTAGCATAAACTCCACAATAGAAACGTTCCAGTCAGCAGTTGCCGGGTTGCACTCGTGGGCAGCGGAGAGGGAAAAGGCTCCGGTGGCAAACAGGAATTCACCAACTCCCTGGCACGGGGAGGTGCCACAGAGGCTGTGCCAGGAGTGCAGAAATCCCTGCTGGGCAGGGACTCTGCCCTGGACACATTGAGGATACTCAGGGCCTCCCATCATAGAACCAGGGAATGCTTTAGGCTGGATCCTAGGGATCATAAGGATGTTAAGCTATCCTGGTCCAGCACGGAATGCCAGCCTTGCCCTTCCAGAATTCCCAGTCTCCCACTCCAACTTCCCAGGGCTGTGCCATATGCCAAGCACTGGGATGGGAAGCTCCAGACTTGGCACACGGAGCCAGGGCAGGTGAGGAGACGCAGGAGGGCTGGGAAATTTCCTCTCCTCTGCAGGGATTGCGTGAGGAGCAAGAGGATTCTGGAGCACGGGAGGGAGCGCAGCCAGGGGAGAAATCGTGCCTGGTTTTCTTCCCCTCTTCCAGTAGAGACTGAAGGCAAATCCAGGGATTTTCAGTGCCTGGCAGGCCTGTGTGGTCCAGATGTGGCCACTGGGATTTGGGAATGAGTCTCCCAGGCTCTCACTGAGCCACATCCCAAGCATTGTGGGAGAGGAAGGAGCACCAGGACGTGAGCAGAGCCCAGCATGGAAAGCTGGGAATGTTTGGGTGGCTCCCTGGGCTGCAGCTCCAGCTCTGCAGAGCGCTGGCTGTGCTTCCAGCGGAGCCAGTTTGGCTAATTCCTTCCGAGCCATGTGGGCTGTCAAGTGGCTTCTGCTGTATTTTGTTGCCCTTTCAAATATTTCTCCGAGAGTGGGATGTACCATCTGCTGGCCAATCTGGCTGTGTCTGCAACAGCGCGGCTCCCAGCGCTGCGCCCATGGGCACTCAGCACCCAGCCCGGCCCCTCCAGCACCCTGCAACAGCCAGTGGAACCAGCCACGGCATCCACATGGCACCCATCTGGCACCATCCACAGCACCCACACAGCACCCAGCGGTGGCTGGAACAGCTGACCTTTAAATGGTCCCTCCCAACCCAAACTGTTCCGTGGAGTGGCTGCCTCATCCCTGGATGTAGTCAAGGCCGGGTTGGATGTGGCCCTGAGCAGCTGGATGAGGGGGTGGCATCCCTGCCCAGGCCAGGGGTTTGGAGCTGGCTGATCTTTGGGTCCCTTCCAGCTCAAAGCATCCATGATCCCACAGCTGCAGGACTATGAGCCCTTCCCCTCCCAGCGTTCCTTCCATCCTCACTGAGGGATGGATTTCCCTGAGCTGAGGGCTGGGCTGGAACCACAACATCAACTTTTAAAGCTCTTTCCCTGCCTTTTTATTGATTCCTTTTTCCATCCTGCACATTCCCAGTTCCTGCTGACTCCACACCGCTCCCTCTTCCCAGCACGCTGCCAGACAGGTTAGAGCAGGCGGATTAGACATTGCTGACGGTGCCAAGAAATCCTCATTTATACCCTGCCGTGGCTAGAATGGGATGGTCTTAGGGAAATCACTCCACTAATTCCCTGGGGATTGGTCTGTGCTTTGTTATCCAAAGCAAAGGGCTCAAGGATCAGGGGGGGAAAGCAATAATACCAACACTCGTCTCCCAATGTGGCCGAGTGAGGCACTGGGAAAATAATCTCCTTAAGCGTGGCCGATCCTCTCCTGCTGTGTGTAACACCTACACCTGGGAGTAGGGTGTGTGTAACACCCCACACACACCAGGCACCCACAGAGCACCTCAGGGTTTGGTCCCAGCCATGTCACCTCAGCCTCGCTCCCTTTCCACCCCAAAATCTGTTCTTTAGCAGAAGCATCGAGTCAAACTCAACAGGTTTAACTCTGTTTCATCTCCTGGGTATGGGCTGAAGATTCCTGATGATTCCAGGCTTCTTTTTTCCTCTAAGAGTTTTCAAAACCACGTTAATGTGGCTTGTTAATACCCAGTGGTGGGGAAGGCTTTGCCAGGCAGAGTTGAAGGGATTAAGGGATGGACTTGCAGGTGGGATTTCCTCCCCAGCACCTCCAAACCTCAAGGCACAAAGAGCAGATCTAAGAATGGAAATTGTCTGATAGCTGCGGGGTCTGCCCCTCCTTGGCTGGATTTTCATCTCACCTGAATTTAGGGAAGGTATGGGCTGTGGCGATATAAAATTTTAAAAAGCAGGGGATCTGTAAGATCAAGGTGTACCCCTGGATTTATTTGCTCCTGAGTGCCCGAGATCCCAGCACATCCCAGCTGCTGCTCAGGGCTGCCCCTCCACAGGCAGTGATTTTATCTCCCCCTCGCAGCGCTTTACTTTTATTCCTTATTATTTTAGAGACGCTTAACAAGTGCGATGGGAAGAGCTTTGGGGGCAGATTATTGCGGCAATGGCTGGAATGCAAATCCCATTAGGTGCCGCCGGAGCCGTGGCACACATCTGACAGGGATATCTGGCAGCCCATCTCACCCCGCTCCTCCTGAAGGGATCTCTGCTCCCCGGGAAGCTGCAGGGAAACTTAATCGGGAATTACACCCTCTAAATACCCGCGGAGGAGAAAGTGGACTTTTCAAACCCAAAGCCGTTAATCTTCTTAGGTAATGAGGGGAAAAGCGGTGGGGGTGGTGATGTAATTCTCCGAGGGGGAACCGGCAGCTCCGGTGATTGGGGGCTGCAGGAGAACTCCGGCTCGTCCTCTGTTTATCCCGTTCTCCACCTCGTTACCGTCCCCAGCTATTTGTAACACCCCCTAAACAGCCTGCTGAAGGGAGAGAAGCCGCTCCCAGCAGCCGGCAGAGAAGGCCTTTCCCTTCCCTTTTCCCTTTAATTAATTCCACAAGGAGTGGAGCAGGGAGGAGACCTCGGCACTGTCGGTGCGGGGCAGCAGGTGGATCCCGGGGAGCCCCAGCGCCGCAGGAGATGATCCCGCAGGAGATCCCGAGGATGCTCCGGGTTAAGGAGTGGCCAGCAGCTCTCCGGCACAGAGGGGGTGTTGGGGCAGAGTCGGGTGGGGCTTCTGGAGCTCACAGCAGGCACAGAGAGAATTCTTGATGGCAAAGATGCTCCCTAATTCACACTTTCTGCTCTCCGGGAGTTTGCGGTGCTGCAGGAAGGGACTTTGTGGGTCCTGGATCGGAGAGTGCGATTCCCAAATCACAGGAGCAGCACCTCCAGTGCCTCCTGCCTGATGAGATCCTGCCTTTAGTAGGCTAATTATTAACACATAATCTAATGACTAAGAAATAATCTAATTATTAAGGTCACTGGTACAGCACAGTTGCACCCAAAATCATCTTCCAGGGATGGGGAACCCACAGCCTTTCTGCTTGATCGTGGATGGTGGGATGAAAGGTTAGGGAAAAAAAAGGAAAAGCAAACTTCAGCTGTGCCTTGCTGGACAAGCTGGAGAGGACACAGCTTCAAGTAATGATTATTTTTATTTGGGAAGACATTATCCGAGGGCCTGTTTCCAAGGCAAGCAATCTGGGTTGTGTCTGGGCTGAGCACACGGTGTCACCCCGCTGCAGGAGCAGCAGGCACGGTCCCAGCATGGCCAAGCAGGAATGTCATGTGGGACACACACGGGGGAGCCTCGCTCCGGGAAGGGCTCAGCTGCACAGCAGCCTCCGCCTGGGCACAGCCCTGAGAGAAACTGTGCAGTGATGGAGCCGGGCCAGGAGCATCCCACACAGAAAACATGCCCTGCGAGAGCAGAGGGAGAGCTGGGCGTGTTTAGTCTGGGGAAAGGTGGGAGGGGGAAACATGCTCTTCCATGTGCTGGAGGCTGCGGTAGGGAGGGAATGCTGGATCCTACAAACACGGGACAAGCTCCTGGACAGCTGACTACACCTAAAATTAGGGCTATTGCAAAGGATTCAATTTATTATCCAGCAAAAGAGGGAACACGGTTTCCTGATGTTTTCCCCTATTTTCATCCCCATGACTGGGCGGGGGAGGCATGCTGGGATGGAGCTGTAGTACAGAGCAGGATGATCTCTCTCTCCTGTGGAAGGCTGGATCCCAGGACAGCTGCCCCCAGGGAGGGAGGAATCTGTGACCTTGCTGAGCTGAGGCAGGCCAGGAGCAGAAATCAGAGCATTTCTGGGAACTCTCAGGGCAGAGGAGGGCTGTCCATGGCTGCTGAAAGCTGGGAGTCACTCCCAGCATCCATGAAGCCAACTGCGAGTGGGAGTCCCCACAAAACTCCGGGAAGACTTGGAAAGTAAGGGAGAAGCCAATGGAGTTTGGGGTGTGGGAGACCCATTTTCATTAGGGTTTCCATTGCAATTTTGCCTAATTAGTCTCCAATAATTAATGCTGCAAGTGCAACAGAGATGGAATCAGACAAAATGCTGGTGAGGAAGCCCCATGGAAGCCATCCATCTTTGGATAGTAATGATTATGTTCTTTTTTATTATTAAAGATCCCATTAGAAAGAATTTATGATTTTTCCCCTTTGTGAGAGAAATAATCAACATTCCGTTGGCTGCTCCTGGTTTTGGTGCGGAGCAGCCGCGGATCCGTAATTAGCCACAGTTAAAAAGAGATTTTGCCTGAATGGCTTTTGGGGAACATTACATCCAAATTACAGCCCCGCCGATTTATTTCCAGGGAAAACATGCTCTCAATAAATAACTCAAATCCAGTTGGTCTGAAAAAATATTTGTATCCAGAAGAAAACAGGCAGGGCAGGAGAATGAGGGTGCTGAGGGGCTGGAAACCCAGCAGGGAGAGGGTTGGGCTGGTGGGTGAGGCCAGAGTTCTCTGCAGCTTCCACATGGAAAGCAAACATTGCCAGTCCTGCTGAGGGGCTCCGGAAAGGAATTCCAGGAAATCCCAGAGTGGGGAGGGCACACTCCAGGGAAGCCAGGGCCCACGGCCACTCCCAGACACGGGGCTGAGATTCCCAAGGTGTTGGGATTTGTCTCAGCTTTGTCCACAGATAAACAGCATGTTTTGCTATGTTCCAGCTCAAGGTGTAGCTTCATCCCTTCCATGGGTGCCATCTCCGCAGCTGCGCTTGGAAGTGCCTTTAATGGGAAGCCATTACAAGAGGAAGTCATTTGGAGATCATTCCCATGCTGGGAAATTTTGTTTCCGGAGCCATTTAATGCAAATTTCATTCCTTGCTTGTTGGGCGTTGATGAATTCCAACGGCGCTCGCCTCGAGTGAAAAGATCCGAGTTTTATGCCGTCGGATTCGCTGCGGATCTTAAAAACAATGCCTGCACAACTTCCATTTAATGTGGGAATTCAGCTTTTAATTTCCAGCCCACAGTGCTGTGCAGCCCGGAGTTTGGCAGGCAGCTTAATTCCGTATCCAGGAAGGATGTAGCAGGGAGCCTTTTCCATTCTGAATCAAATGGAATTGGTGATTTGCATGCACCTTTGGAGTCAAAATCAAACATTTGCCCTGGCTTGGCCCTCGTTTAATTAAAATGATGAGAACGTGCGATAGGCTTTTGGTCTGAGGCAAAAAGGATGCACAGCCCTGAAATTTGGAACAAACATAAAAAAAATTGCGAAAGGCATGGTTGGAAGTGATAAGAAATGCCAAGACTATGTATTACATGGGATCACGGGATGAAAATAGAAAATATCCTTAAAAAAATCCTGGCGTGCTGTGAAACTGTTGTTGGAAGGGCTGGATTGGATTACAGGCTTTATGGATAATGTCCCTGCACCCAGCACTGTCCAGGCTTGTCACCCAGGCTGAGGGGGTAGGCCAGGGAAGGCAACGGGAATTTTCTCTGGGACACGGGCTGGAAGAGCTGGTGGGTTCCTATTTGCATTTGTGAGTGCGGATTCATTTCTTTAATTGGGAGTTTAATGCATTTGAAATGAGTTGAGCTGCGAGTTGTGGAAAACAACTGCTCATTCCTAGGGAGCACCATCCATTTCAGGAGCCACGGGTTCCCTCCCTGCCATTCCCATCCCTTCTGGCTCCAGGGACTGGGGGCACCAATATTGCAGGTAAACCGGCTTTTGTCAACATTGGAGCACCACCATGGCCTTTCAAACCAATAAATGAGGAATAGGGACACATCCCAGCCCAAGAGCCTTGTTCCTATGAAGGAATTACAGGATGAAGGACTTAATCCCCTTTTCCAATCACCACTTCCATCCCTGTCTGCTTCCTCTGGAATCACCACCTGGACTCAGGTTGAAGCACAAGCAGGGAAGGGAAGGGAAGGGGTGGAAAGTTTGAAGAACACATTTTCCCCACTGAAATAAATAAAGTTTCTTTTAAAAACTGTAATTTCAAACAGCCGTTAAAAGAGCTGTTTGAAATTGAGGGTTTTTTTTTCCCCCAAGACCAAATCACCACTTGAACAGCTGAGCTATTTTTAGCCCCAAAGCTTTGCACTTTTAAGTTGCTTGTTTGATACCAGTAAAATAAAGAACAAAGGAGGAATCCATGCAGCCCTGTTTCACCCTCCCAAGTCTGGGCTCCACTTTAGCCTGGTCCCTTGGGTGTTCTGGAGCCATGGGGCCCCTCCAGGACATCCATCCCACCTGCCCTGGGCATGGCCTGGAGATGTGGCAGTGCTGATGTGGGTTTAAAAGGTCATTTTCATAGCCACCACCCCAATTCCTGTCAGCTGCACACAGTGGCTCCACAGAGGAACACTCCTCCCCACAGGAATTCTACCCACACTGGGTCTCCACCAGCCCATCCCGTTTCCTACAGCACCACAAGAGCTGGCTTTATTTTAATTTGTAAATGCTTTGATGTCTGGGGACTTGGCTCTCATACAGTCCTAAACTTCCAGCAGGAGGGAGCAGTTTCCAGGACTTTTGACTTGACTTGATTTCCCACTATTCTTCATCTCAAGGGGGAACCGCTCATTTGCAAGTGGGATTCTCTCCTGCTCTTGGGTTGCTGCAGTTCCAGGAGTCACACGAGGCCCCGCTCCTGCAAACCAACCCCTGCATCTGGTTTGGGAAGGATGGTGGGTATGGGAATAGAAGGGGCCAGGCAGCAAAGCTCCAGATGATTTGGGAAGGGGAGAGAAGGGAGGTGCAAAGTGGCTGATCTGCACTGGGAACTGAAACTGGGGAGCTTTGTCCCACTCTCGCCATCCCTGTCCTTCCTGCAGCATCTGAAGGAAAAGGGCAGTGTCAGAAAACATCCATTTTTCCCGGTAACTGCAGCAATATTCCCAGGGGACCCGTTTTCCCATTATCCCAGGGTGTCACCTTGAAACCAAGCTACTCCTCAGGGCAGTGGCTCTCCTGGTTTCAGGAGCAGCCCTGGAGCTGCTCCTGAACCACTTCCTGCTCCACAGATAAATCTGGGGGATTCAATGCCAAGGGTAACCCTGTGTGAAGACAAAGGCCAGCACAGCCCTGGCCCTGCCCACAGAAGGAATTGTTCCCAAGGGCAGCTGCAAGCAGGGCAGAAGGGAGCCCGAGCCAAGCAGCTCCGTGCCTGGCGATCACGGATCCCGGACCCAGATTTTAAATCTGCCGGGCTGCAGCACATCCATAACCAGCGGCCGGCTCTGCTGCCTTCCTGCCGGGCTCCTAGGGCTGTCAGGAGGGTCCTGGCCCTCCAGGAGGGGTGCCTTAGGTGCCGTGGGCTGCCCAGGGAGTTGCTTGCCGGGGTCAGCGGGAGCCGGGGCTGCACATCCACCCATGCACCCCTCCAGCCATCCCTGCCGCCCGGGCAGACGCCGGCTGCAGCCTGCAGGCGCTCCCCGCGCTGCGCCAGGCCAGCCCCAGTGCGCTGTGCCGGGGAGCCGGGCCCCCCCCTCGCCGTTCTGGTTTGGTGCCCAGAACATCTGGTCACCCTGTAGCCCTTTCTTAATCCAATCGCGCCGCTCCCCCGGCGATTCCCGGCTGCCAGCAGCGGAGCCGCGGCTGCTGGCTCGGGGAGCCGGGGAGGCGTTCGCACGCCGGGCCGGGGCTCTCGGCTCGCGGCTCTCGGCTCTCGGCTCTCGGCTCTCGGCTCTCGGCTCTCGGCTCTCGGCTCTCGGCTCTCGGCTCTCGGGCCACGCCGTTTGCAGGCGCTGCCGGGGGCTGTGCCGGCCCCGCTCCGCACCGGTCCTGCCCCGTTTAGACACGAGATTGTGCTCTGCCCGAGGAAAGGGGGCCTGAGGACACGGCAGCCAGGCCGCAGGGGCGATGCCATATCCAGCCCTGCCACTAAGCACTGCCTGACCAGAGGGATGCGGGAGGTGCTTCCCTGCCGTTTCGGGGGCTCTTGGCAGGGACAGCCCCGCCGGCTCTGTCTGGGGCTTCTCTGGCACTTCCACCACAGCAGCCTCACTGCCTGCAGTCAGCACACGCTCTGCGGTAGCCAGACTTTCGCGCTCTCTTGTGCATTCCCTACAAATCCATTTAAAATGTTGCTATAATGTCAAAAGAGACCCTTAGGACCATCAGATTTCAGAGGCCTGACTTAAAAAAATGAAGCCCAAGGACCTCAGCACATGGAACGGAAAGAGCTGGGGCTGGAATGGAGATAAATGCCTCTCCAGCACGGCTCCTGCCAGATGCTCCAGGGTGTGGGCACCTGGCCAGGGGCTCCTGGAGTCCTCTGTGGGGCCATTCCAAGGGAGCAGGCCCACCAGGATCGCCCCAGAAAAGCAGGGCATCACCACTAGGGTCACACCAAAGGACTCGGGGGATGTGGGTGTCCCAGGTAACATCCGTCCTCCCGCTGCAGTGGGAGCGGGGCCATCCCAGCAGCTCACACAGTGAGTGTTTGGGTTAGCGAGGCACTCGGTATTAGCAGAAATCCTAACATTTCCCAAACCCTACAGAGTCAGCCGCTGTTTTTTCCCTGGTACCTCAGCCGTGACATAAGTGCTCCAAGATGTTCACCAAAGGATTACACATCGCAGTGTGGTCTATCAGTCTGGCAAGGAGCAGCACGAGCTCTGGTATTTGCGAGTGATATTTGAAATCCTAACCCCAGAAGGAAATCGTCAGGCAATAACATCCTGTTTTCCGCAGAGAGCGTCCCGCTTCCCCAGCAGTGGGAAAAGGCTGCTCCTCATTCCTCAGCAAGCCATGTAATACCCTCCGCTTTGTGCTGCACTCCGAGGTGGGAGCAAATATTTTTCCAGCAACATCACCACATGGAAAGCGTTTAGCACATCTCAAATCTCCCCAACACGTTGTTTAGGGTATAAAACACAACCTGCGGGAGCAGCACCGAGCCGTGAGGGACAGCTGAGCCGATGGCCTTCATCTGGGGGTTTTAGGTTGGATTGGGGAAGGAATCGTTCCCTGTGAGGGAGATGAGGCGGTGGCACAGGGTGCCCGGAGCAGCTGTGACTGCCCTGTGTCCCTGTCACTGTCCCCGGCCGGGTTTGAGCAGCCCGGGACAGGCCGGTGTGGCTGAGGGCGGGGGCACGGCCCGGGCTGGGCACTGGGGCTCGGAGCAGCCCGGTGTGGCTGAGGGCGGGGGCACGGCCCTGCCCGGGCTGGGCACTGGGGCTCGGAGCAGCCCGGGGTGGCTGAGGGCGGGGGCAGTGCCCGGGCTGGGCTGGGCACTGGGGCTCGGAGCAGCC